>JAHPZR010001798.1:25000-82174 GCA_019787425.1 Platygyra sinensis
TTGCTACGGACTGTTATATATTTCGTGCTTTACGGCGCGCTTAAAAACTGAGAGTGTTGCGCTATTTTTCGTTTCTTCACTTATTTAATGCCACTTAACGGCAGCGCGGTCTTTGTCTAAGGCAGGCACTTTTCCTTGGCTATCCAAATAAAGAGCTACTCGTTGCCAACCTGAATATATTATTATAATTATTTGCTTCTTAAACCTAACCTTGTTTGGAACATCATTTTCACTTAAAAAAAACGTCCACAATGATTCAGGACATGGAGAGTTTTTTCAATGTTTCTTACCAGACCGGAAGCAGTTGTTGTGTTCTCATCGGATCGATATAAGATATTCTTCTCGAATATGAAGGCTCTATCAGCAGCTTTTTGGTACTGTTCTTTCGTACAAATTTCGGTCTTGTTATTTTTTCTTCTCTCGCGTTCAGCAATCAGATACCAGTCCTCGATGGTTCCGGTATCCGGATGCAAGATCCAAACAAACCTCGGTCCATACAAGCCCATTTTGAACAGCTATAATTGAACAAATAGTACGTTTAGAGTCAGCAGGTTTCGACGCCCGTTTCAGCATCTTTGTAAAAGCACTGAATCACAGATGCAAAAATATGTTAAGGTGGCCGAACACAGTTTTCGCGCGTGCTTTGCTGATGCAATATTTAGCACGTGCATGCACAAAGATTTCAAAACATGCCGTCACTTTAGTTACTTAACGGCCGCACTATCTGTGCTATTTTTCTCTATAATTGAACGCAGTGTATTGATGGCTTTAGTCTTTTATTACAAAGATATGTTAGAAAAGGTAAAGATGCAAAGAACCCAGCAATTTTCAGCTGTTCTTTGTTACCGAAAGAACCTTAAAGAACCCAGTTAAATGCAACGCATGCGCAGTTGCTCGAAAAATTGAGACCGATTGCTTTAGCAGAAACGTACCGATTTCTAACGATCCAGACGCTAGAATTTCAAGAAATTTGGCAGAAAAATAGATCAGACCACGTGAATGATCTATCACAAAAAGTCTGAACTTTGACATAGGGAATTTTTGATAATACAGAAAACGATTAACGGCGAATTACGAAAATCGCCTATGTCAAAATTTTATTAGAACCGTGTTGACAGAAGGGATTTAATGTAAATTCTTAGTGTGCAAAATATGAAAACAATCTAACTATTGGATTTTTTTTTAATAAACAAAAACCATTATTTAAGCCTTGTTTTTAACCGGCCCGTTGCCATGGCAACAGCACACACCCTAGTCAAAATGCGAGAATAAATATTTCAGTGGTTAACCTTAACTCTTGCAAAAAAATGAGCGCCTAAGCATGAATAGTTTAAAAGTTATGGTGAATTAGGCATAGGCACTTGAAAACTGTGTTCGGTCACCTTAAAACGCCCAGAACCCCCAAAATATAGCTGAGTGACAGACAATATAATTCTTATAACTTCGAGCCTCCAGGTTTTGATTTTGGTTTACAAATCTTTCTATGATTACTAAAAAAAAAATCATTGCCCTTTAATTCGAACTTTTTAGAGTTAGATGTTAATAATAAAGTTATACTGTTATAAACACACCTCACAAAACACCAAACTGGCTCCCCTTGCATTGAATTCGCCCAAAAATATTTTAGCATCTAAATCCTACGAAGGGAATTTTATGTATATCAAGATTCATTATTCTTACGAAACTGAAAAATAGCAAAAATACTAGAATTTATTTTTTTTGTAGTCTGTGACAGGCCACGTGGACTGTACCGTCGAAGTTTATCCCGATTACCGTTCCTTTGAAGCATTTCTACGCATCCTGGGGCCCGTTTCTCGAAGCTCCCGGTAATTACCGGGCCCGTTAAGCTGTTTTGTTTTCCATTCCACATGGGAGTTTCAAAAGTTTTGGCAATTGTACAGGGAAGTTATCAGCTAAATAAACAAAATGAACTTTATTAGAGGTCACAACACACCCTACTTTTCTCGAGGCTTTGATTTAGAAATGTGATTGCGGGACCGTTAAGTTACCGGGTCTTTCGAGAAACGGGCCCCTGGACGGGAAAATAGTCAGCACCCATTTGTATGGATGTATGAAGAGAAGCACTGAAAGCAAAGTGTCTCCACAAGAGTACAACACGGCGAGCCTGTCAAGGGCCCGGAGTCTGGTGCACGTTTATGCTTATTTATACACAGAGAGGCAAATACATCTGTTCATTAGTTGCTGGTCTGAGACTAAATCAATCGAATGACAAGACTCATTGTAACAACCTAAAGCAACTTTCTTCCGTCACGCCGTCGAATGTGTTACAGGTATATGTCACTGGACTCCATCTTTGAGATGGGTTTTTGAGAGTACTCTGCACTGCGCCAAAGCGAAACTATCCCAGATTGATTTAACTTTGAAAATGCCATCTGACACCAGAACGTCCTAGATTATTTAATTTAAGGTGCCCCCAATAGGCAATTACAGAAACGTGAGCGGACTGGGAAAGGGTATGGTTGTTTTCTGTTTGTTTGAAAAACTAAAATATTCAAATGAAAGATCAACTAAATTTGAGTCTTAACAAAGAATGGAAGTATTTGGAGGAAAAAAAAAATGGTAAAATGGCAGCTGTTCAAATATCACCCAAAATAGAGAGTTTGTATGGATTGGTTAGACAAGCCACAAAATTATAAGGATTTGTATGGAATTTTGCAACTTTTGCGAGGTTCCCATTTGAACAATTTTCCGCTGAAAACTCTTAAACTTGGCTGGGCAGCTTTTCATTCAGTAAATCCTTAGATTTTCAATCTAACCAATGTAAGAAACTCGTACCAGTTCTCTCACGTTTCTGAATTAGCTATACGTGACGTGCATAAAGCATTCACGGACGTACACATTGAATGAATGTCCACGAGATCAAAATCTACGTCACGGGAGTGGCTATTTCTAGCTCAAATAAATAGACTAAAACGTCGTAGGTGATGCGTGACACTTGGTTCTCTCAGTTCTTTATTTTTCTGATATGTATTGTTTACAAATTGGACTATGCCCACAGGTAGGTGATGCTAATCTAGGTGGGTTATCTCTTAACTAAAGGGAGCAGGCAGACAAGTTTACAGAAATCAGGAAGTTACATTAACTAGTATTGTAAAATAGCGTTTGAGAGTTAATTAGTACCATATTAGGAGAAAGCGCCATATTCGTAGAAAAGGACTGAGCTGATATTTCAAGTAATAATTATCAATTATCAAGTAATTATCATCACTTGAAAAAGTTTTCTAATAATTTGCACTAAATTGTCTAATAATACTTCAAACATCAACTCAATCTATTTCTACTAGTCTCCTAGTATTTCAGAACCGAAAGATAGACTACGCTTGGAATAAGGTCTTTGTAGGGAATCATCCTCTCAAGTCCGGCTGAAGGGAGAATAATTACCTTCAGGTTTTCAAGCTTCATTTTGATGTCCTCATTTAAATTTTGCTGTAACAGCAAACCTGTATTAATTGCTTCAGATCCAATGATATCTAAATCGTGATAGTTTATAAGATCACCCACTACCACCTGAAAGTTGATACGAGAAACAATTCACAATTACTTTTTTGAGTGAAGTTTTGTCAGACCATGAAAACCAGAAATTTGTTATCCCACTGCGTTATTTCTATGTCATTTAGCTCCTGCTTTGTATGAATTACTGTTCATATCGTTCTGTCATTGCATTGTTGCTCCGTATACCGAGTTACACTGGAAAAGTTGAAAATTTACAGAGTATGTAAATAACATGTAATTAACATGTAAATCATCAAAAAGAGACTGTAAAGATTAATTTACATGATTTTTCCCCATTTACATGTTTGTGGAGTTCCATGTAAAAAACATGTAAATATTTCCAGTGAAACATGTAAATAATGGAGGTAACACTGTAAATTTTTCTAAGGAAAGGGACAAGATCATGTAAATGACATGTAAATTGTTCCTGCCAATACTGTAAATAGCCTGTAAATTTCTTGTGATTTGACCACGAAACCCGCAAATAACATGTAAATTTCATACAGGGAGGATGTCAAATCACTGTAATTAACATGTAAATCGAAAAAGGGAGCCTGTAAATATAATGTAAATCGAAAAAGGGAGCCTGTAAATAACATGGAAATCACGAGAGGGAGCCTGTAAATAACATGTAAATTCAAAGAGGGAGCCTGTAAATAACATGTAAATTGAAAAGGGGAGCCTGTAAAATAACATGTAAATCAAAAAAGGGAGCCTGTAAATAACATGTAAATCGAAAGAGGGAGCCTGTTAATAACATGTATATCCAAAATGGAGCCTGTAAATAACATGTAAATCCAAAAAGGGAGCCTGTAAAATGACATGTAAATCAAAAAAGGGAGCCTGTAAAAAACATGTAAATCGAAAAAGGGAGCCTGTAAATAAGATGTAAATTGAAAAAGGGAGCCTGTAAATAACATGTAAATCGAAAAGGGGAGCTTGTAAATAAGATGTAAATTGAAGAAGGAAGCCTGTAAACAACATGTAAATCCAAAAAGGGAGCCTGTAAATAAGATGTAAATCCAAAAAGGGAGCCTGTAAATAACTTCTAAATCGAAAAAGGGAGCCTGTAAATAGCATGTAAATCGAAAACGGGAGCCTGTAAACAACATGTAAATAGAGAAAGGGAGCCTGTAAATAACACGTGCAAATCTGCTGAAATCAGTCACATGGGAATGATGCAAGTCTCATTCTACTTCCAATATGGCAAAAGTGATGATCATTTGATTATTCAGCCTTTGAATGAGTTTACAAGCCTGCAGTAATTCAGCAAATAATTAATATATAGATCATCTAGTAGAACAACAGGATTTCATAACACTTCAAAAATACGGGCAAACCAAAACTGTGGATGAAACTGCGTAATTTGACAACATTCGACACTTACGGCTTCTACGTACGTGACAGGTTTGGAATGTTGTTCAAGGAGCGAAGTATGAAACAATAGTGTCTTTAAAAGCAATTTATAAGGTGCTGGAAAACAATTTTGTATGAAAATGTGACATGCTACCTGACCAAAAAATGAATACATCTATTTAGAACAAACCGGCTCAACAAATACTTCTGTTCGTGGGAAACACTAATGGCCCAGCCACCAAATTTTAAGAGACAACTCATCACTCAAAGGGGAGAATGTCGCAAGTACGCGCTATGGCTCAAACACTGCCTATAGTAAGCTAATAAATTATTTTATTACATGGCTGTGTCTCACTAGGACTGGGAGCTACTGAATTCATGAATTTGATTGACTGAAATCAATATTGACAGCCATGAAGATTTTAGATCTAGCCTGATTACATTTTATGGTGAAAAAGTTTCAAACTAAAATACAAATATTGATTATTTTCGTCTCGTGGAAGTGCCAAAAAAACCTGACAAAAATAAAACCTGAAGAGGACAAGCAAACTTTCACATATTTAAGTTCAGCTCATCGCAGTTCACAAGAAATATGTCAGCTAGTAAAACCAGTTACATTAGTTAAATATCATTTTTCTTGTTTGCTTATAATTGACATCTTATTAACCGAGCTTAGTCTGCATGAGAGAATCTTGACCTTATTTGTGTGTAGAGACCTAACACAGCAACGTCGGTCAAGATTCTCCCATACATGTATGGATTAATCCTGCTCGGTTATTAAGAACTAAGTTCTGGTACTACATTATTGTAAAGATAGCGTTTGCTTTCTATGATGAAAACTTATACTGAGAGCTGCTATACTGGACAATAATTATCAACGTAATTATCTAGTAAGATATTTAGTTTTAACGGTAATACACTAACACAGGTAGGTACTATTTCGAAACATTTAATAAAATAATGGCTGAATTACTGCAGTTAAATTTATGCCATAAAGCTGCCAAAGCATATCAAAGTGTTAAAGGTCTCCATGTTAGAGTGTAATGCACCAAGCTCCTTATAGTCACAAGTACTGTAGACTTCTCAGTTGTTTCTTTATTCCTTCTAAAGTATCAAAACCAAGGATTATGCATGTCTTGACCACTCTCAATTTTACTTCATCCTACAAGCAAAATAAAACATTTTGTTAAATATGTAAGTTACATTTGTGTTAAACAGGCTTTTAGCTGGATGGGCAACCACATATCCTATGGACGGCATTTTCTATAAAAAGGCATTTCATTTTTGATATGTTGCCTTATAAAGTGCTCATTTGAGCAGGCCCTATAGCACACTTTGAATGGCCACTATTCAAATTCTTGCTACATGTAAAAGCCTGTTTGTGTATGAATCAGGAGATTCTGCATGTATGATAACAATCACCAAATGTTACACTGGAGTTATTATTTTGTTTATTATCATTCCAATTTCTGTGACCTTTGAAATCAAACTGCTGACAGCAAGGTTACATTTAAAATAAGAATTCATCAATCAAACAGATCTTACAGTAGTTGTACATCTAGCCACTGTGTGACAAAAACAGTGTATCCCTAATTGGAAGGCACTGAATGCCCCAGGATGTAGAAAATCTGTGGCAGTAAACATTCAGTGTTCAATATCTTCTACACCGTAATATTCAAGTACAACAAATCACCATCCCATCAAACAATGTTAGATAATTATGTCAAGCTATTTGCAAGCACAATTCCATTGGTTCTTACAGGTACTTATGCTCTTGATAATGGAAAACAAAGGTACAGATGATGTCATTAACATTTGTTTTTGTTTCTTTGTTATGTAGGTTATGTATTATAAAGCAGATACATGTAGATTACATGTTGCCGTGCATCTGTTCAGTAATTTATCACAGATGATTTCAAAATGTAGTTAGTAAGAACATTAGTGGCACTCTGCTAATGGTTTGTGAGTTTTTTACATTTTGATGTGATCAAGGATCTACTCAGGACAGAAAAAAACCAGGCTCAATTGCATGGGGCAAGCAAATTTTGCTAATGTTAAAATGGAAGTTCGGTGTCGGGGTGGGCAAGATAAATTAGCCTCAGTAGTCTTGTGAGTCTGAATGAAACTGTCACATTGAAAAATGATAATTTCCAGTCAGAGGACTACCAGATTAGTTACAGTCAAACTAAGTGAAGCGTGCCTCTCAAGATTGCATTAATGAACTGATTATTTGAAACCCGAACCCGCTAGTCGTTTCAAGAATGCAATAATGAATTGATTATTCGAATATTGAACTTGCTCGTTCGATCCAAGAATACCGCTAACGGGTTCCGTTTTTGAAAAATCAATTCACTATTGCATTCTAGAAAAGACTAGTAGGTTTAAAACCTACTAGTAGGTTTAAAACCTACTAGTCGGTTTAAAACCTACTAGTAGGTTTAAACCCTACTAGTCGCAACAGTGAATTGATTTTTCAAAAACGGAACCTGTTAGCCATATTCTTGGATCGAGCGAGCGAGTTCAATATTCGAATAATCAATTCATTATTGCATTCTTGAAACGGCTAGCCGGTTCAAGTTTCAAATAATCAGTTCATTAATGCAATCTTGCGGGGTACGCTTCACTTAGTTTGACTGTAACAATAATAACGTTGGAATCATAGATTGGTTAGGAATCCAAGCATACTTTGTCTGCATTTGTCCTCTGATTTTCACACTGGCTGCTTTGGGGGGAACAAATGAAAACTGAAATTTACTGGTCCACCGAGCAAGTGAATTTCAACTTTTTTCCAGCCCTACTAATACTGAACAGATGCATGACAAATGAAATCTACATATATCAAGCATTGTGTTAAGGGATGTAGTTTTTCGCTTAATGTGAGATAACAGAGAAAGAGCAAATTTCAATTGATTCTCTAATGACTGCTAGATCTGATAAATTCAACTTGATAACTTGAAACTTCTAGAGCTAGCTTGAGAGTATAAATTTCTATTGTGACATTTTTATGTTGATTTCAAAGGCACTACCAAAGACCCCCAAAAGATAGTCCCCTATACATGCATGCTAGCAAGATGCTCTGTTTTTTATGCAATTTTACTCATGACTTCATAGTTCTACTTATATCTTTTGCTCTTTCCTTTTTGATTAAATGTTGCTCAGAAGATAAGCTAGAATCAGCAAAATTGATGATACTAATTGAAAAATTGATCACAATTGATTACTTGTGATGAATCCTACACCTACAGATTTCTGATAATTATCATTAAAGTGCACCTAACCCCAAAATACTTTTTTGTGCTTACAGAAATCTTTACACCTGTTCAAAACGCACTGCGCCTTTTTAAACTACATCTTGACCTTTTGTAGGCTGTAAAAGTTTCAAAAATCTAGCCATCATCTGTCCCACGACTGAGCTAGTAAGGGGCATGAGTCTATTCCTGATTTGACGTCACAAACTTATTTGCATGCATGTTTACAAAGACTTATGACAATACAAATAAGTCTGTGACTTCAAACCAGGAATAGACCCATGCCACTTACTAGCTCGGTCATGGGACAGATGATGGCTAGATTTTGAAACTTTTACAGCCTACAAAAAGTGAAGATTTAGTTTTAAAAGGCGCAGTGCGTTTCGAACAGGTGCAGGGATTTTTTTAAGTGAAAAAAGTATTTTGGGGTTAGATGCACTTTAATAGCCCTTTTCACCGTCAACTTTGCTCATTTGCATTACAATAAAATCTAGCATGTATGCAAGTCAACTTCCAGCTATTTTGTACTTTTAGCCGGTAATAAAGTTTTTACTTACTTACTTAGCCCAAAATTGCCTTGCATCCACGTTGGATTACACTGTATGTATGTATGTATGTATGCATGCATGTAGGTAGGTAGGTAGGTAGGTAGGTAGGTAGGTAGGCATGTATGTATGTATGACCTTTATTTAAACACGATTAAAATTAAAGCTACAAGCTTGTGGGGTCATAATTCAAATGAGAAAAATTAACTGTGAAAAGGGCTATTAAGTAATAATAATTTCCACTGATGATTATAATTCATCAAATACTTTCACTCTTAGGTGATTCTTCTACAATCACATGATTGAATGTTCCCAAGCTCAAACTAGGAAACGTCCAAGTGATATTTCCCAATTTTCAAAACCGTGCATGTTACAAAAAATATATATTTGAAGGATAATAAACACAATAGTCTCAATTTGGCACAAAAATATGCTCAAATATTTGTCCTTGGGCATTATGGTAGCAGTCAAATGGATTGTACTACCTACACATACGTAAAATGTTTGTGTTGTATTCATGGACAGTGCATATAGGCCGAGTGTAAGGTGCATGTAATCACACACATGTAAAATTTACTGTTCCAGGGGATTTACATGCATTTGTACGTAATTTCATGTGTGTGTATGAATTTTTATTGCAGCAAGAAACCTTTCTGATTCATTTTTTTTTTTTTGCAAAACAAAATGCAATATACTAACTTGTATTCGTTTGAATATTCAGCTTAAATTACAATACAGTTGACTACAATATGCTAGATTCAAGAATATTACCGGTGTAAGCTTGACTTATATTTGGTAGTCAAGTTAAGTCATCAAAGAAACACATAGCATGTGAATACGCATAAGGAATTAGACATGAAATAATAACTAATAACTTTTGTACTGCACAGGAAGTCTGCCTGGGTTGATTTTGGTCACGTGCTAGGCAACTTTATTCAAGAGACAGATCAAACTTCACTTCAGTCATATCAGATAAAAACAATTTATGTTTTCAGATACTAATGATGAATCTGCGAAGGCTTTTTTAACGTAAAGGATAACTAATGGTTGAAAATTAGCTGGAAATCTCAAGCTACTTAACATGTTTTGATGTTATTTCGTGTCTGTCAAGTGTCTGTTTACTTGTTGGAACAGATAAAGTCCATGGACAAATATCCCAGCAAAATTTTACACCAGCTGCAGACTGTAATTTGTTTATTTATCAAATATTATTGATTGACCATTCTGCATTGCCCCTAAAAATCCTCTAAAATTATGCTCAGAAGGTCCATTCTCATTGTTTATTTGTCCTTAACAACAATAGAACAATAGGAGGACCAAAATATCTTCAGTGGGGGTAGGAGAGGTGATTGTCCTCACATGCCTTTTTATGGCCGGTTACGGCTGGCATGGGAAATTGGGGGTCGGTTTTCGCACAGTTGGTTACGGCCGGCATGGGAGACAATGGGTTAAATTACAATACAGTTGACTACGATAAGCTGGATTCGAGAATATTACCGGTGTAAGCTTGACTTATATTTGGTAGTCAAGTAAAGTCATCAAAGAAACACATAGCATGTGAATACGCATACGGAATTTGACATGGAATAATAACTAATAACTTTTGTACTGCACAGGACATCTGCCTGGGTTGATTTTGGTCATGTGCTAGGCAACTTTATTCAAGAGACAGATCAAACTTCATTTCAGTCATATCAGATAAAAACAATTTATGTTTTCAGATATTGATGAATCTTCGAAGGCTTTTTAAACTTCTTAGGATAACTAATGGTTGAAAATTAACTGGAAATCTCAAGCTACTTAACATGTTTTGATGTTATTTTGTGTCTTTCAAGTGTCTGTTTACTTGTTGGAACATATAAAGTCCATGGACAAATATCCCAGCAAAATTTTGCACCAGCTGAAGGCTATAATTTGTTTATTTATCAAATATTATTGATTGACTATTCTGCATTGTCCAAGACCAGTAGATTTTCCTGCCTGAGCATGCTACTCTTTTCTTTTTTTTCAAGCCCTGGGTAGCTTTCGTGACAGTTTGAGGTACACGTTTACCTCTTTATAAAGTATGTTAGCTTTTTTTGGTGAAAGAAAATTCCACAAAATGTTATATCAATATCAGTATCATTGGGTGCAATGTGCCTGTACAGTCGATTACAACAGCATACTGTCATTTGCATGGACATGTAAATAGCTGTAAATTTTTTTACACTAGCATAAAAGAAATGTCTCTGCTGAACATTGTACAATCATTTTATCTTACTACCATTCACATCAGAGGGCAACAAAACCTTACAATAACATGCATCAAGATGGGTCATATAAGGTGCACACATGTAAGCTAGAATGCAAGGCCACTTTCAACGATTCACCAAACGAGCCGATTCCTTTGGCTCGGCAGTGGATGAAAGAATAAGGAATAAGTTGTATGGCGTTAAGTTTTGAGTTCATATGTTTAGCGGCTCGTTTGGCTAGGCAGTGGATAAAAGAACGAGAAATAATTGATATGCGTGTAAGAGCAAACCAGCCAAACGAGCCGGCTCGTTTGGTGCAAGGTTAAAAGTGGCCCTGTATTCTGTAGTTTAGCCTCACAGCCCGTATTCTGTATAGTTAGCCGCACAACCAAAGGCAAAACGAAATGGTTCAAAATTAAATTAAGCAATAATTGCTTACCTGTTGTTGCTGTTGTTTTCTACTCTAATCGCTATCTTCAGCTTTTGCGTAACAGAAAACTTTGCCTTGAGACCGATGAAGAAGCGAAGGTAGAATGTATTTTGCCCCGCTAAAACAGATCCAGCTCCAGTTCGAAGCAACCGATTCCAACGATCGGCGCGACCTTGTTCCAGTTCGACAGTTCAACGAACTGACAAAATGGCGGGAGAATCGAGAGAACCTGGTACCTAACGTGAAAACCGCTGATTCCTAGTTGTTGCAGATCGGGTACTCACCGGCACTCTGCGTCGTTCATATAATTACGAAGGCACAAAGAGAGCCCAAATTGATAGAAAACGCCGAATTGAAACACAGGGAACATACATCTAAAAGCTCAGAGTTAGTTGTATTAGTCTTACGTGTAAAATGGTCATAATTCGGAACATTTTAAATAACCCTCTAAATCGATGATATTTCGTTCCCCGATTAGGGTCTGCCGGATTATGAGGGTGGTAAAGGATATTTTCGTGACTCGTGATCGGCCCTTTTTTTCCCCGTGAAATGTGAAATGGCTATTTTTTTTCCTCGTGAATCATGATTCTCATAGTAGCCGTGAAGCGTGATTTTGCAACATTATTCTCCGTGAAACGAGAAATAAATGTTTAATTCGCCGTGAACCGTGATTTTCATTACGTCTTTGTTTTTCGTAAATTGTGAAAGGACCTTTTTATTTTCCGTGAAACGTGATCTAGACCTCCCTTTACCACCCTCGATTATGCCGAGATAATTTTGAGCATATTACTATATCTGGAGCATCAGGCATAATGCTGGCATAATACTAATATTTTTGGAGCATAATGCCTCTGTTTCTGAAAAGTGTGAGAGGTGTATGCAAATTTTGCCAGCAACTCGCTCTAGAAATATGTACAAAATTGATGAAAGTGGGAATATTTTGGAACTTGATACCTTAGACTCGTACCCAGTGCATTTTTCCAGGCTTCCGAGCTTGTATATGGGTTCGTGGATTTGCATTATTGGCACTTGCTCATGAGGTGTTTAACTGGATAATTATTGTGTAGCATTTCTTTCAAAATTGAAAGACTGGGAATATTTATTAATAGGTACGAGCCTCTTGGGGGTGGGGTGGAAGTGTCATTTTAGTCCGGCATAATTTGAGCATAATACCTCCAGCCGAGCATAATTTTGAGCATAATACCCTGTTTTCATGGGTGACGCCCGAAAGAATAATACTCTATTTTTTGAGCATAATCCGGCAGACCCTATCCCCGATAATGACGGTATTTCGTATGTGTAAATCTGGACGCGCTATAACAGCCCAACTTGTAACTCTTACATAAATGCTCCAAAGATGTTTTTCCTTTCTCTATTTACTGTTCGTCCTTTATCATTCTATGTGCGCTTTATAGCGGTGTTACACTTGAACTTTACGCGCCTTCATAATACCGCTGAAAAGCTCTTTCTAGTTAGGTTGTCATTTCGTGCCGTGAAAGTCCCATTTGGTCCATAACTTGGTATTACATCGTTTGAACAGTTTACGTTGGTTAAACCGTTACATGCAGGAACCACCGCGGGGGAGGGGTTGGTAGAGCTATAGCCCTACCACTTTTATTGCTGGACTGGATTATTGTCTAGGGCTCCAGATGGTGCGCTTGCTGCAAATGTAAGATAAATGGTGAAACACTGACCTTAACGTTTGTTTGTATTGGCTAGACTTTTTTAGCTCCACCACTTTACCATTATATGACTTTTGTAGGGTTTAAACAGGCCCTCTGTGAAATTTAGATCTTTTCTTTCTCTAAGAGTACCCATTTTACATCAACATAGTTTTTAGAGTTGTCGAAAACCCCCATTATCTCATTTAAATTGTTTTCACAGCCTTTTCAAGGTCCCCTTTGTTGATTTATATCAGTTTTCACAGGTTACTTACAGCCACCACCTCCGCCCCCTCACCCGTAGCCCCTAGTTTTCCATTCAAAGATTTTTTACAGGCGGCCCTACTAGGTTTATTTACATGGTTTTTATATGTTTCACACAGACCCCTTTTTCCATTTACATGGTTTTTATGTGTTTCTTTCAGGCCCCTTTCATTCATTTACATGGTTCTTACAGGGTTACAAACAGGCCCCCCTTTTCATTTACATGGTTTTTACATGTTTCCAAACAGGCCTCCTTTTTTCATTTACATGGTTTTTACATGTTTCCAAACAGGCCTCCTTTTTTCATTTACATGGTTTTTACATGTTTCATACAGGCCCCCTTTTGGAATTTCCATGGTATTTACAGGGTTAAAAACATGACATTTCCAGAATTTTTATAGCATTCGGTTGAATTATTTACAAATTTTTACACGGTTTAGTAGAGCAATTTACATGTTTTTTACAACAGAAGATACTGTAAAAGTGCTTAAAATATTTTACAGGTTTTTTACATGTTCTTCAAATAATCTTTGTCGAAACAGACAATGTAAATCGCCATTTACAGAACATTTACATGCTGTATTAAAAGCTGTAAATTTCCTGTAAATTTATTTTACGATACCCCAACATGTAAATTGAAATTTACAAACAATGTAAATCAAGATTTACATACTGTAAATTAAAATTGACATGTCCATGGAAATTTTCAACTTTTCCAGTGTTAGTCAATTATCCTGTAATTTTAATTTAAAATCACACAGCGAGAAAATTTAACAGAGCCAATTGCAGCAATCTGCGCGATCAAAATCAGAAGGTTAGTTTCAAAGCTTTAGCATAAGATTAGCGATTAAAGGGAGAGGATGGACTTATTACGAAAAAAAAAAAAATTCTGTAAAAAAAAAAAAAAACTCAAGCATTGCCTGGCATCACTGAAACGAAATCTAGTATCTGAAGTGAACGATGGAAGACACAAAAATTTGCCAAGCATTCATCTAATGAATATCGAAAATTTCTGGTAAGACCCTACTCTGAAACAGAACAAGCGAAACTCTAAGGAGAAATATAGCCTTAAGATTAAAAAGAGGCACTACTTAAGAAAAAGAACTCTACGTATCAAACTTCCATCAATTAATTCGTAATAAACGAACTATTTTTGTTGGGTTTATTAACGGGTGCTTAATTTATTTTAAGCCACACCTTCACATAAAGGCCTTCTGTATTCAGGAAATCATACACGATCGCAGCTCTTTTCCAGTTGAAGAAGTCCATCAGTCGAAAATTTGCAGCAATGAATGTGAACGCCGTTGGCGCAAACGTAAACTTGTAAAAATCGTTCAGGACGTTCATTTCAGACTCGGTTGTTAGGTATGTCACCTGTTCAAAAGAGATAGAAGATGGTAGATAACTACTTGGTTAATCCAAGACACAACTCTGAAAGTTTTAAGCTGGATTCCTCCTTGTTAGCCATTCTTTTTCTACTTCTCTTTGGCGTATTTTATTGCTTCCTTCTAACATGTAAATTACTTTTAAAACTAATCCCTTCAGTTTTGCCGAAAAATTTGATTTCTAAAAGAACTTCAGTTTCTTACTAGGAGTTAGCGATCGCCCTTTGTCAATATGCATGCGAGTTTCACAAGCTTAAAAAAAATTCCTTACTGCCGTTTGCTTACATGCGGGGCTGATGAAATTGCTAATGATCGTTCTACTTGAACGACCTCTTACACTTTGTTATTAAACTGGTTAATTTTACTTTTGTTATTGAAACATTTATGGTGATTATAGTAGCAACCAATCAGCTCCAAGGTATGGGTCGCACTTGGGAAAAGTTTTCATCTTTGCAGGCCGAAAAGCCACAAAAATTTGAAACCGCAAGCGGAAAGGAAAACTTTCAGACAGAAACGGAGGGTCGCACTAGCTAGAGAAAATCGTCAGTAACCAGATACTAGATACCACCTTGTTTAACCATGTGTTTTCGAAATCCATGATATCCATCGCGATCTAAACCGAAACAAGTATGCGTCCCGTTGAAGGAGTGCTCATAGTTACGTGATTCTTCTTCTGTTTGTTCAGCTTAACCTACAGCAGTTCGTTGTCTTGCCTTGTTGAACGAACGATGGGCAGACAAATGTTTGACGGTTTTAACAGCGGCCATGATCAGAGGAAGAAATCAACGTCGCCAAAGAATTCTTGAGTTAGGACTTCATCGCCTGGGTCACGGGAATTCATGTGTGAGCATTAGGCCAGAAAAAAAAAAGCCAACTCCGTTCATGATTAAAGACCGAGAACTAGAATTGAACTTCCCGCGTGTATCTTTTTTATGTCACACTGACAAGCGTTGACAGTTGCGCGTTGATTCCCATTGTTTGGCTCGACTTTTCGAAAATCTGCCTACCCCACCCAAGCACTACGGCGTCTTTGATGTTTTGCCGATTTGCGAAGTTTTTGTCAGAAGGAAAAACCTAGGGACGCATTAGGCAAAGGCCCGCGATGACAAGAATTCCACCACAAAGTAAACAATTTCTGGCAAAGATTTCCCAAGTGCGACCCATGTCCAACCCAACGGATGAAACGACCACGTACTCAATTAACCTCAAACAGTCAACTAACTGACTAACCACATACTATGAAGTGTGATTACCGCCAAAATTAATACTTGGTATTATGCTATTCAAAACATGCAGTTTTGTAATTGCGTTCCGACATCTTGCTTTTGGAACCTGCTCTTTTGTTATCGAGTTCTGGTATCTTGCTATTGGAATCTGCTCTTTCTTGATGTCTGTTTTTTTGTTTTTGAAAACGGCACGAAAACGAAAATAAATCTTGCTTCTGGATAATTTCACCCTTAAAAGCCAGCAATTGGTTCCAAATTACTCTCTGTATCTTTATAAAAGTCCTGACCTCAGTCTCCGAAAGTATTTGCCTCAATTTTAAGCAAATAAAAATTCCTCCGCGACCGGCTAGAATATTTAACTAGCTAACTTGACAAAAATCTCCGGAGGGGGGATACGACGAAAATTGGTGAGAATCGAAAGTAACACCAATTTTCTGTCACGCTTTTAATAAAGTGGTCTTCCCGTATCCAGCTTCTTTTGCAGACAACGAATACATTGCTACCAATTCTGCCCATTCCCAACATTTAAAGCAAAAGCTCTTCAAGTGCATTCAGGCCTGCACGTTCTAACCTGTGGATACTACTAGTTTTAAAAGTTATTTCAGTGTTCCTCAAATTATCAGGTTCATGCTCGAATTATAAATCTGCAGATAATAAACAATTATTGGATGAGGTTGAGCATGATAACATGAATTATCAAAACCGAGGTCTGTGTAATCTGCCGAAACCGAAGGCTGAGGCAGATAACACAGACACGAGGGTTTGATAATTCATGATATCATGCGAAAACCGAATTCAATAATTGTTTTATTATACATTTTTCACATAATTCATCCTCAGAAACAGAAGCAAAGCGTTCAGCCATTTTGTTTCTGAGGAGAAAACTCCAAGGGGCTTAGTCACCAGGCAGACGTTGAACTTGAAATGATAACTGCAATATCTGCAGCAGATATTGTATTTATCATGTCAAGTTCACAAGCTATTGTGAATTGATTGAATGCTCTCGACCAATCAGATTTTTCATAGTGAGTCTGATGTATAATAATTAGAGATATCGAGGCCATAGTAACTATGCAGGCATTTGAATGAAAAATAAAAAAAAAAAAATAAATAAAAATAAAGAGTAAATAGATTCGTCTAGAAGATAGTGGCATCAAACCAGTCTTATTTAAATGTTCTTTGTAAGAAATCCTATTCCCAACCATGAGCTTAGTAGCCCGACGTTGTACAGCCTCTGCCATATCACTTAAGTAAGCTTGATGAGTAGACCACACTTGAGAGGTCTAACGAGGTGAACATACAGCTTCATCAGCAATGGCACACGGCGAACGTCAATAGACATTTTAGCCTAAATTTTAGTAAATTTTGTAATAAAAATAACTGAACGCAATGCCATGTTGTCTTTTTTATAGTCATCTTGCGTTTCAGCGCGATCCGAACCTTTTAATCAAGCGATTTATGGCTTTTTAAGTTTCCTCTCGGAAGAAGAGTAAAAGCTACATTCTCGGTTCTAAAGTCACTCCTGTTCGAAGCGAAAAAAAAAAAGACACTTTAAGCATGCCAGCCACCCCGATTCTTACACAGAATCATAGTACAGGGTTAAGAGCACCGTTCCAGTAAAACTCCAAGCCAAATTCATCTCCACAGCGCACGCTACAAAGCTCTGGATTTTTAGTATATTGACGGGTCAACAGATCATAAGTTACGTGATCGATTCCACATTGCGATCGCTCTTATTTGTCACATAGCGAAAGTGAACAGTACAAGTTGTGTGATTCAATGATTATATTCTTTGCATAGCGTGTTGTAATCCGAGAGGTTTGTTTACGTCTAAAGAAACAATAACCTTGCCATTTCAAACGAATATAGTTTACATATGGCAAAAGGGATTTTGACGAACGCAGAGATTTTAACCTTTTTTTTTTTCTCGAGAAAATTCCACCATTGCTTCTGGCGAAGTAAACACGATCTTATTTTTCACCGTCAGCGCATTCCGTGGCTGACGCCAGACGTACTACCCTTTTTAGCGCATTGAATATTCCCTTCGAAAGTGAACATTTTGCACGCAAAACGAAAATACAGCTTAACACTGGATAATTGCAGCCTTAGTAGCCAGCAACTGGTTCCAAATAAGATTCTCTATCTTTGCAAATGCCCTGACGTCCACATCCGAGGGATTTTAACCCAAGTTTGACCAAATAAACGCATCTCCCACCGGCAGCCATTTTTTGTCTTAATAGTTAATTCGCTAACTTCACAAAACTCTCCTGAGGGGGGTATGGCGAAAGGAGCTGAGAAATGGCCTGTAATTGGCTGATGATGACATCATCTGCGGAGGTTCGGGAATAGCCACCGACAAAATTAAAAAAAAAAAAAACAAGACGTTAAAAAAAAAAAAAAAAACTTAAAACCGCGCTTTTTTAACTCTTTTGCGCTCACAAAAACATAATGTAATGATGCGACTAGGCCCTGCGACTTGTTGCAGGGACTAGTTGCAAGGGACTAGTTGCAACGTTTTGCAAGAAAACATTACCTGGAAACAATTTAAAAGATAGCCTGCAAACAGGCTCCCGGTTCGGTTGGGTTTAGGGCGAGATCAGGCGATAGCCCAGTGTAGTCTAGGGTGAGCGGGACAAGCCGAGAGCGGTCTGGTGATGAGGGAGTGCGCAGGAGAGCCTGTAGACATTCCATTGATGCCGCCGTCCATGATACCAGCTCCTGGTATCAAGATCTGATTGGTTGAATCGATGACTGTTGACAGCTCTGAGATAAATAATTGACAGATCTTGACAAAGACAACTGCTTGTAAATTAGCATAATTCTTGCCGAGACCTTCAACAACGGGTTCCCTGTGCAATGCACAGTTCACTGACGACGAATTTGAAGCAGCTTTGAGCAATTCCTTGCAACGTTTTCGTCCTATCTTTCGTTTGAAACGTGAGCAGAAGCTAAGCCTGGAAACTGTGGCGTAGAAGCGCGATGTTTTCGGAATTCTACAGACGGGTTTCGGGAAGAGCCTAATTTTTCAATTGCTGCCGAGTCTGTGATAGTAAATAAAATAGACAGGCCAAACACGACTCCTACGGTTCGTGCCATTTGTAGATTTGCCGTTTATTTTTCGGTCTTTCGACCTTTTTGTCGCTTCACTCTTGTTCATAAAAGGCATTTCGTATTGTGTTATAAGGAGAAAACCAGAGCCGTTAGATCGTGCTAGGCGGCAAATTTTAAGAAGTCATAGGTCTGCACGATTTCCGCTGTTATCTACGTGTTGCTTCGTTGACACCTCCATACTTTGCCATGTGTTAGTGTATTGTTTTTGCTCATTTCTTTTGCAAGATTTGTTTTTTAAGTATCCAAGTATTTGCTTTTAAGGGACAAAATATGAAATTTACCGTGAACGTGTTGCATTTTATATTGTGACGCCCGGCCCGGCTATGATTACAACTGTTTGCAAGTACAGTAGGTAGACTCTTATCACGGGTATCATATTTGCCCTCCTACGTTTTCCTTCGTAGCTTTACTTCGAGAAAGCTATAGGCTTGTCTAGAGAAATTCTAATGTTTCTTGCAGCTATCTGATCGAGCTTATATTTCTGGAGCTCGATGTATAGGTTTATTTCTCCTTTGATTGTTCTAGTACCACAAGATTTAAATTTAACTTATTACGCGCAAGTCTGTCGACTGTGTTGCGTGTTGTATATGCCATTGTTCGTTCGGCTTAGTTCTGATTGTAGACCTCTTAAAACTTGCCGCCTAGCACGATCTATCGGCTCTAGTTTTCTCCTTTTCTCATAGAAGTCGTGTTTGGGCTGTCTACTTTATTTACCATATTACGGTAGATTGTTATAAAAAGCCGATTCATTAGCGCGGGGAAACCCATTAATTTTGACAGGTTAATTTACCGTCTTGACAGATATGTAACAGGCTAATCACCAAGGGGCGGAACGGTACATTGAAAACAATGTCTACAGGCTCCCCCGCGTCCCACTCGCTTCGCTTGCGGAGTCACGACGCTCCGACTCCCACTCGCTCGCCAATTTTTTTTTTTTTTTTTTTCCCGACCTTGCTGGGAGCCTGTTCCCAGGCTATTTAAAAGATGGTTAGGATTTGTTTCCATATCTCAAACCACCCTGGGTAACGTTGTGATGCGTACACAAAGTAAATACTGATTATAACCCTAAGCACTGAATACTAATTAGGGTAAGGGTTAATGGTTAGCTTCTTTATAGCGTTCGGGTTTTTGATATATTACTTAAATCAAACCATCCACTTGCAGCGAATCCTCGGTGGTCTAGTGGTTAGGGTTGAAGACTGCCGTTCTGAAACGCCGGGTTCAAGTCCACCTTGTCACAACGAATTTTTTTTTTCCTTTAAAATTGAAGAGACTTGCACTTTGACAACATTTGTTAAGCAGAGCTTAGTTTCTGTGTCAAGAAACTTAGAAATTTCATGTGAGTGTAAGTGAATAGGGAGAGGGCGGTTTGAGATATGGAAAAAAGTCTTTACCTTATAAGATTGGAAACAACAGAGATTGCGTGATTCAAAGTTGGCTCAGTGCCTGGGTTGTAAGAGATTTTATTTAGTTTTAATCTTTATGCGAACGTTCAGCTCATGAAACGTGATACAGTTCCCGCCGTCATCTACTGTTACATCACGACCGAATTTCATTACGCGAAAACGTGACTCTGGCTGCCTTTCGGCATATATCAGGTGGTGTTTGGCCTACGATCGCTAAGCATGCTGGTAGTAACAGGAAAACAGCTCATTCGTATCAACGCCTTCCTGTTTGTGGGGGAGATGTTGGCTTAATGGCTAGAATGATGGATTTTGGATCAAAAGGTTGAGCAGCGGGGAAGTAATTGCATTGTGTCTTTCCTTTTGGCAGCAATATATACATACATACATACATACATACATACATAAACTTTATTAAAGTGTCAAGGTATTTAGCTACAACCTAATTGTGGACACTATATAAAATGAATAAAATAAATATAGTATAAAACCACAGCCAGCACAAACCATTATCTAAGAACTTTTCTCAACCAGCAATTATACATGGGGGAAATGGTGAACTGTCAGGCAACCTAGGTTGAATTTTATTAAGCAGTGATTATGCCCAGTCCCCATACTTATTCAGTGAAAAGTAAAAGTACGACACATGATTGCTGGTTAGGTTTAACTAGCCACATGTTCAGTAGGAGAAGCAATACTCTTAGTTGAGCTCTTTATGTGACAGGTTAAAATTAGCTCCAGAGGTGTGGGTCAGATTGCATATGTTGCCTTTTTCAACAACTTGGTTGTCGATGCAAAGTCAAGTTTGGAAAATTAAAAAATACTTTTATTCACACTAAAATAACTGGCTTGTATTTTTTATTTACTTGTACAAAAAGTCATTTTTACACAGCTATGTCATACAAAGAAGTTACCCCGGCCTTTCATCAGGGAACAAAACAATATGGTATGAGCATCACATGCCATAATTAATCCCCAAACCTCCATAATAAAAACACTTACTTTTCTTACAAGTTGGATGATGTTTTCATAACTTGATAACATCCTGAATTAAAAATTTCAGAAAATATGGAATCTTCTCTTGGCATGTTCATGTCTTTCAGCTCTCAACCTCAATCAATAACAGCCAGTTACTGTTAATGCATATGCAATTAGTTGGCAAAAACATAAAAAAATACTCTAACCTGTAGTTATTGTTTTGCTGCTGTGTTTATCAGAACACTGTATAATATTTACAGGGACAGTTTTACGAACAAAAGTACAGAGATTTGTACAACTTTCTTTCATCTAACTCTAGTAAATTTAAATGCTTATTTAATATTCCTACTGGCAATAGTTACATATACAAATGATAGCAGTGGCTGTTCTCTCCCAGTCTGCTTTTGATATATGATAGATTTGCTCGAGTTTAGATCACATATTCAGTATCGATTCAGTAAATCTATGGTTGTGCTTCCAACCTACTAATACACTGGTAGAAGAAGAAATTAGAGCTAAAAATTTATTCAATTCTGCAAAATGATTTCCCCACCCTCCAATGAGTATATTAGCAACAGTCAAACGATCGATGCTATAAGTAATATTTCCATATATATTTTTGAAAATTGCCTAATACCACTTTATTATGGTTAGCTTACTTGCATGGTTATCACATCCTAAAAGCTGTCCCTGCATCATGATAGTTTCAAACAGCATCATGAAGCGACATTTAGCAAGTCAAAGTACGTGTGATTATCATAGAACCTATTAGAAACGAATTTTTGAATTTCTAAGTTAGAGAAATGCAATCTTTCCCACCGTCCTGAGAGAGAGCGTGACTTCCCTGGGTCACATCGTAGGACTTTAATTAACCATTTCTGATCAAAACACATCAATTCCAGTATGAAAATAGTGAGGTATAACGTGGGGTGCGTTGGGGTGCGTTTATACCTTGGCCTACTACAAGCATTGAAGGATCTTTCTGAGGCATTGGGAGAGCCGTCTATCCACAGTCTAGAAATTATCTCTTAAAAGAAATCGGGCACAAATTACATACATTTCGGGTAGACATTTTCAAATAGAAAATTATTTGACAAAATAACAAACTTTCCGATTGTTATAACGTCATTGAGGCCTACGTACATGTTATTTCACTTGACGCAAGGAAAGCAGTACATGTAAGGTCTAAAACCTCACGAAACGAAGGTCAGAACTTATTCATTTTCGCAACCCTTCGCCGCCATCTTGAAAATTTAACAACCACAATGCACCGCAATCGTAGGCCGCACACCACCTGAGCATATATATGCTGAAAGGTGTATGTGATTACATTCTTTGCATGGCGCGGGTCTAGCGTGACTTGTAATCGGGGAATTTTGTTTACTCCTAAGGAAAAAATACATTGACCTTTCAAACGAATATAAATTTAGATATGTTAAAAGGGTTTTTGACGAGCGCTTAAGGCCATTACCAGAAATCGCGGACATTTCGAGCCCGCTAAAAATTGTCAGCGGTATATCATGTTACACTCTAGAACAATAAAATGTAATATGGCGGCGCTTATCGCTCTGTCCGAAAGGAAGCGTGTTTCTTACGATGTGCTTCACAGGTTAAGCACGGTTGATATATCGTATGCCGAGAATAGGAAAAAGAAAAGATCTTCCTTGGATTCATGATCCGTTGTCCTGGCTTATTTTGAACCATTGACCAGGAATCCAAAAATTAAGAAGGTCAATGTAGTTTAACTCATTTCCTCTCTCGTCTTTGATTCCAACAAGCTCATGCCATTTCTTCAGAATTGGATATGGGATGTATATTGACAGAGCAATTTCAGCTTGTCTACTGTGCTGCTGATGTATATAAGACAACGGGGAATCAGTGACTTGAAGCTTAAAATCAAGGGCTTTCTTTTCGAAATCGAGCAAAACATGAGACATTCTCAGTGCCGGAATTCTTCCCATATATTACCATTCGTAATTTCGCGAGATTTTTCGCATTTTTGAGCCTGTAGATACTTAGACAGCGGTAGAACATTTGAAACTGCCAGGAGGCTAAGCTGAAGTAAATATGGTGGATTTTGCTCGATGGAAAGTGGTTGTTCTTCGCGTTTCTTCGCATCCTGCAGGACATTCGTACCCTCAGAGAAGGCTATAACCATTCGTGATGAAGCACTTTTTTGGTGTTGCTGGGCGCCCTTCTGTTTTATCATGAAAGGATTTACTTTACTTGCTTAAAACGACCGTAATTTGAGGAAAATTTTGAGGGGTCGGCACCGATGGAAGCTTGAAACACACGGGCAGCACAGAGCTTTGAAGTCAAGGTAAGTGGAGGTATTTTGATGAAACTAGTAAGCAAGTACAACCATAAATCCTTGTTATTTTGATGCTATTTGGCGGCCCGAAGATTGAGCAAAACAGTAAAAAAACCTTCGCTTTGTAGAGCAGTTGCATATTATTTATCAGCGAAAGGTCGGCACATCGAAATTAATTTATTTAAGCTAGCGAAAATTGAGATTTTGTTTCAGATCCCATACATTTCTTTATAGCTTCGGGACGCCATTTTTTAAGTTCCATTTGATTGACGTGCGGTTTTCGTGACGCAATAAGACTCGGATTTCTGGTAATGCTAAGTTTTAACTGTTTTTCCCCAGAAAATTCCATCATTGCTTCTGGCGAAGTAAACACGATCTTATTTATCACCGTCAGCGTATTCCATGGCTGACGCCAGAGGTAATACTTTTTAGCGCATTGAATATTCCCCTCGAAAGTGAACAGAAACAGAAATTCCAGATTACAAAATCTTCTGTTTCGCAGGCAAAACGAAAATACAGCTAAAGTCTGGACAATTTCAACCTTAGTAGCGCACGTGTTTTGAATTAACTCTGAACTGTCTTGTTTTAGCGCGATTAATATTTTCTCGTGGAAAGCGTTGTATCATTTGGCCTTTCAAATTAACGTCGGAATTGTTTTTACTTGTAAATAACATACGTAACTGGAGAATCCTGCATCTATATTAAAGTTAGAAATTGTAATTTAATGGCTTCATGTGGTTTTGCACATTTGTTGGGTAATCGTGTGGATCAAGTGCAAACAATCCGGCAAATGTCAAGTGTATGGTTGTGGAAAGCTGTGCAAAGAGTACTTAACGCCACCTTCGACATTTTCTGTATTTGGAGACTCTGCCTTAGACTGTGAATCGAAGCTCTTGTTTGCTCGGCAGGTAAGATAGTACATATCACTTTTATTGTCGTATCACTTGTATTGTAAGCCAAACGTAAAGTGATTATGACTTTTGTAATTAGTATTATAATCTGCACCTTAAATTCGAGAGCCACGCTGGACCACACCTCGCACTAGGTAGCTGTGCATGCTGGCTGTGATACACCTGTCAACTGTCACGCATCATGCACTGTTGTCACGCACTATGTATGACTGTCACAAAAAAAATCATGAAGCTGTCTGGAATGTCATAATGCGAGCCAGAGTATGTAGCCGAAGACAGGTTTATCTGCCATAATCAGAAATGTTAGACCCCCAAAACTAGAGGAAAAGGAAGAACGCACTCCGCAGGGGAAAGGGGGACCTTGAAGAGAGGTTAGGTAATTGAAAAGCGTGTATTAAACTTCTCGCGGTATTACACTCTCGCAGTCCGGGCAGATCTGCCATTCCACCAACCTCGTTCCTAGGGTCTCTCATCTTACCGCCCCCTGAGGTCGCTCGCTTCAGGGGGCGGTAAGATGAGAGACCCTGGGAACGAGGTTGCCACTCCACTGGTGTGTTTGTTCCTGTGGCGTCGCGTAAGTTTATAAAATTGTGTAGACCCCCCCACGAGCGTTCCTACTAAAAATCCGATAAAACCCTTAACAAAAACTATAACAAAATTCTCGAACGTGATTGGCTATCAGCAGGTTGATTTGAGCATTAATAATACACATGAAGAAAATATTCGATTCTGATTGGCTGAGAGCAGTACAGTTCAAGTGTAACTCCAGTGCAAAAAGTGTAACTCCGGTGCAAAAAGTTTAACACCAGTGCAAATAACACATCGTAACTCTGGATTATGATTGGGAGAAAGACAATGATCTAAGATATAAGACCGTGTAAGGGGATCTTATAGTAGCTTACTTCGAGAAAGCTCACTCAAACAAGCTTTACATCAAAATTTAAGAAAACTATCACCCTGGTATAAATTTCTTTCCATAGCCATAAGCCCAGCGACACGTTTCTCAAATACCCCAATTTGATTTTCCAAGAACGTTATGTTAATAAGATTCTATCAAGTTCCCGTTCTGTTGACTCGTTCAACAAAAATACTTAACTTGGTTCGTCAACAAACCTGTCTCTTTGTTGAATTAATTCATCACAAAGACGTTTCCTGGAAAGTATCTTAGTTTTCTGAGGAACGCACCTGAGGGGTCTACAGTGAGGCGCCCAGGAGGGTTGGCGCTCATAGATGTGGCTCGTGGGAGATTTTGCGATTCACAGCCTAAGCAAGCATCCAAGTCTCCAAATACAGATAATTTCGAAGGTGGCCTTAAGGACTCTTTGCACAGCTTCCCAAGACCATGCAGGATTCTCCAGAAGTGCGCACCTCTTATCCCGACGCATGCTCGTTAACATGCGGTAAGCACAGAAGATAATTAGGTATGAGAAACAAAATGACATAAATGTACTTAAAATTATATATCAAAAAGAAAAAAAAAAACAGTCAATTACAAAAAACAAACAGGCAACAAAACAAATAGTAACAATGAAGATAAATAAACAAGGCCGCCGTTCTCAAGCAACCTTGGGAATCCCGTGTCCGTGATTTTGTTTGTAGCCTGGCAACCATCAAGAGTGTTTTGAACAGGCTATGAAGCCGCAGCAATGTTACCATTTCTTATCACGGTAGGCGAGATTAAGGTAAGGAATAGCTCCAAGTCTTTAGCTATTTATCCTTCTGGTTTTCCTCAAGTTTTTTTTTTTTTTTCTTTTTTTTTTCCGATAACGATTTATAAACCGACATTTTTGTCGCGTACATTGTCTGTGCTGGCGAACCACCACATGTTTAAGTTTAATTAATTATTCAAAATTAGCCTTTGCTAAACATGTTCGTTTTCGGCTAGAAACTGTCTTAAAATTACTATAACTGATATCTGGAGGCTTAGAACAATTATTTTACCCGATTGAGACCCAGAGGCAAACATTTCAGGGTCAACACTCGAGACAATAATCGCAACGTGAAAGGTCAAAATGTCAAGCGATTACCTTAAGTGCCTGGTTTCAAGGCGCTGTCAAATTTTTGCGTTTTATTTACCCAAGCTAGATTTGCGATAAAAAGTAAGATGAAGTGATACTTTTATCCAGAAAAATTGTTTTGGGTGGTAAATCCATGTACCAGATTGACTTTTTGGTCCACGGATTTGACCTAAATTTGGACGGGACGCGGCATTGCCGTCGCGTAAAACTTTGAAAATTTGTTAAGAATTCAGGTTCAAATTACATGTGAATCTGACAACGTAAAATAAGTACTAAAACATTATGTTTTAATAATATGGGTTAGCTTTTCCAGCCACGCACAATATTTTGGCTTGCCAGCCTTCGCAAAAAGTGCAATTTCAGGGTCGAGTTTGGCTCTTTTAGGGGCAAAATACAAAAGGCGGTCTGGAGAAGAAAATAAAAATCCAAACAACCTCAAAGTTACAGTTTTGAAACAAGTTAGTAAAAACCTTCTTCTTGACAAATTTTCAGAAAATCGATTTTTTTTCTATCTTGCATAGGTATAGGTGATCGTTACAGCAAGTCGCTCTTAACCAGGAGGGAGGGGGTGTCTCCAGGCAAACAGTGGTTTAGTCATAACTACCAGTGTGACGTCACGTCATTGGCGACCTATTTATTTTGGTTCGTTAACTGAAAGATATGTGGAAATTTCTAACTTTTTGATGATTCGATTACTTTTTTCAATGTTACCCAGGATTTAAAATATATAAAAGACTTCTTTGCAGTAATATTCGGTTGGATAAGTTATTCGACAGCCTCATATTTTGAGTAGAAACATACTAACAAGAGGCCGAGGCGTTGACAAAGTCTAATGGATTGACAACGTTTTCCCGGAGCCCCCGCAGGAATGCGGAGATGTCCTGATCCCAGATAGGAGGTTTGGTACATGATATATTAAGTTTGCTCTGTGCTGAGAATTAGTGCTTATGGTTCGTCTCAACAATCCCTTCAAAGTTAATGGCATTTGGAGAAGAAGGGCTAAACCTCAGAATACGCGGCCACGATTACGTGACATTGAATGCTTGCTCACGTAGACCTGCAGTAAATAAATATTTGCATATGGAAACAAAAGAGAGAACTTAATGTAAACACGAAACAAGCGTGCTACACATGAATATGCCTCGTTCTAAAATCCCTCAGCTGAAACAAGCGCGCTACACATGAAAATACTTCGTTCTATAATCCATGAGCCGAAACCCTTAGTTTTAATATTATTTTTTTCCACTGCGGGAATGCGGGCGCAATAGTTTCACTTGTCTTACTTGCGTAGCAATAGTTTTACTCGCCTTACGTTCATCAACCCATAAAATACAACACCACTGGGGGTCGAGGGGAGCCAGCGTTTAATGTCACGCAATCGTAAACATAGACACTCTTGACCTTTCACCAATCCAACAAAGTACAACACCGGAGAGCACACCCTCGCACTCAAAAGGATTGTTGAGCAAAATGGCTCATCACATTGAGAAAAACTAACAATGGCTAGAAAGTTATATCAAAAAGGAACAAAACCTCCTATTATGAGGAAGAGAAAACGGTGGGCGTTTTGGGTGGCCTTTACTTGACCGGAAGTCAAGATGGCGGTAACCCCACTTGACCCGATTTGTTTGCAACAAAATTTGGAACCAAAACGCACACAAAACAACAAAACGTTGCACTAACAGACAACATCCACTACTAAGCTTGCACACTTGTGCCAAATTAGGGAATAATAGAGCAATAATAACTTGTATTATCCTTTTATTTGTTTGAATTCAATGGAATCCCGACGCCAAATCTGGGCAAGCCCAGCGAAGCTTCGACTTGTTGCTATGTGACGTCACACTGGCAGTGATGAGTCGGTCTCTGACAGATACTCGAAAACAATAGAGTCACCCTCCCCCTCCACCTCTTAACATTACGCGACGCTACAATTTGGTCAAAAAATCTAGAATTATGACCTAGAAACTGAAAGTTGAATGGGAACATCTTTTTTCGAACTATTCTTAAGTGATTTAGACGAAAAGATGATCTCAGCGGGCTTCGAATGGGAACATCTTGAATGGGAACATCTTTTTCGAACTATTCTTAATTGATTTAGACGAAAAGATGATCTCGGCGGGCTTCGAACAACACAAAAACGAAAACAGAAACAAGCTTACCTGATAAGGCGATAATTTGTCAATTTCGACCTCGTGGCGTTTTACACACAAAACAAAAATACAGCTTAACTCTGAATAATTTCAGCCTTAATAGCCAGCAACTGGTCCAAAATTACTTTCTTTATCTTTGCAGATGTCCTGGCGTCTATCCCCGAGATTTTCTACGCCAAGTTTTGACCAAACATTCCCCTCGACGGCACTCTACTTTGTCGATAGAATATTTAATTCGCTAACTTGACAAAAGTCTCCTAAGGGGGGATATGACCAAAACACCCGAGAAATGGCCTGTAATTGGCTGATAATGACATCATCCGCGGAGGTATGGGATTAGTAACCGACAAAGACTACAAAAAAACAACAAACAAACAACAAACAAACAACAACAAAACCGAAGGCAGAGCAAGAAACCGCCCAGACTCCGGCTGCGCGGTTTAATACACCGAAGGCAGAACATGACCCGCCAGCCTACGGCTGCGCGGTTAATAAACCGAAGGCGAAGCAAGAACCGCCCAGCCTATGGCTGCGCGGTTAAAGAGCAGTTTTCGATAGCAACAGGTCAAAACTGAATGACAAAAGTGCAGGTTATAATGTTCCAATAGCAGAATGCCAGATTGCGAGAACAAAATAGCAAAATGCAATAACACATTAACACTAGAGCAGGATTCAGTAGCAAGAAACCAAAAGACATCAGGAAAGAGCAGGTTCCAATAGCAAGATACCAGAACTCGATAACAAAAGAGCAGGTTTCCAAAGCAAGATGTCGCAACGCAATTACAAAACTGCAGTTTTCAATAGCATAATACCAAGTTTCAATTTTGGCGGTAATCACACTTCATAAACCACCCAACTGACCAACAAACCAAGAAAGCAAGCAAGCAACCAACGCGCCTTGCTCTCCATCCAGCCAGTAACCAGCTCATAATCCATTCGTCCAGTCTTCTCGCCAGCAGTTGGTATTTTGCGACAGATACTTGCAAAAATGTACAGTAATCACTTGATTTTAAACTGCCTTTATTGATAAAGGGGGTAACTTTCTAAAGAAACTGTGGTGCTGCTTCGGTGGGAGTATACGAGATAATTTGGTTACTTTTATCAACTGAGCTGATAATGTGAATTGGCCGCCGTAAAGAGATTCGATTGATGTCAATAGTGCAACCCATCCAACAACCCCAATAGTGACTTGTTCGGCGCGGTAACATTATCTTAGTTGTTACGTTTCTTACCATGAGTTTCCTGTAAAATCGTACTATCTTCAATACATAGGAGACCTCGTAAGGTGTGTTAGGACCGAGTAGTATCAACGGGTGCAATCCAGTGTACCTTGGCTTATCTTTCAAAGTATGGGTAGAATAAAATATAGCGTTGCTTGGATTCCCCTGTCGAGACACAGAGAGATCTGTTTTAACACACTTAACTTATTATGTTGTCTTTGGCTTCCATTGTTTGTCATAATGATGTAGTTTTTTTTTTTTATTTATTTTTTAGAACACTGTTGACGAACTGTAAACGCACCTTGACATTTACAGTTTCAAACATGTGAAATCAATAACATTCCATACCACGAAAACCTTTTAAACTGAACTGCCATACAGGTAAAAATTCAATAGTTTTATTTTCCCATTTGTCTGTAAATGAGCTAGTCAGTTTATTAACTACATTGTAAGGAAATTACATGAAGTTTTTTAACTGCTTATCAAAACCCCTCATCCTTGTTCCCGAATTTTGATAGTTTTAAGGGAAGCCTATAGGCTCCTTGGTCACGTGACCTGTTTTGCAAGAACACACTGATTTAGTCGTTGGCAGTGCATCATGTTATCAGAAATGCTAAACACATTCACAAATAAGATTACATGACAATGTTCAAGTTCAGGTTTACATCCTTTTAGAGGGGATTTTTTATGGACGGCAAAACATAAAACGACTTGTATGGAAGAAGACGCTTTGTCCTCCAGCTAGAGTGGTTTTCCACACAAATTCTTGTAATTTTGCAAGTTTCAAGCTGCCATAAAATCTAGCTTTGCAATTCTCCATGCTTTCTAATATTTTACCTCTCTATTTCTATCTCTAATAGTTGTATGCCAGCAGCTTCGTTTTGTAGTGATTAATAGCGAAAAAGGATTCTGGAGAGCATAGCTCCCTCGCTTCCATAAAAAGCCTACGTTTTGCTCCTAACACAGAGTAAAAAAACTTGACAAAGATCCAACTGAGCCATATTGACCTCAGGGGTGGAGAACAGTCATAGGTATCGAACGTTTTCATCTAAGAAGCGTACCTTTGTGGGATAAGGGCCGTCTATGACTATTTCATATTTGTCGAAGAAAGCTTTCAAATCTGAAGAGTTTTTGGCGGCTTCTATGGCGAGGTTTATCCCGACAGTGGTCGCCTTGTGCTCTGGCCTTATCTTCAGCACGGCAACAATAAGCTCCGTCTTGTTGGCGTTACACTTTAATGATCCAATCGCCACGATGATGGCAAGAGCGGAAATAGCTGCTGTTCTGTTCATCGCACTTACGGAAGCTTTATTGACGTGACTTTAAGGTCAAAAACTGATGCGGAACTACAATAAAAAAGAAATAAAAAAGAAAGCTATTGAATTTCTGTAACTAAGAAATTAAGCCAAATAGACCGGCTAAGATTAGATTTGTTTTACCTACGGCAATCGCAAAAATACAACGTTTCATAGCAAGTTCGTATACATTTATTGTTGTGATAGTGAGAAGTGTTTGATTTTGACAGTCACATTTCAGATCTTTAAGACTGACTTTGCTTTGATTTTGGAAAGAGACTTTTTTCCCTGACGTCGCGATCCTTTTGGTCATCGTTACGAAGGCCTTTATTGGACGGATCCTATTGAGGGTCAATTATATGGGATCGGACATTCCATATTTTGTTCTGCTCTATCGGTTCTTGTCATGTTTGGTATCTCCAAACGTCTTTTACGTAATATCAGCCTTGCAGTCTATTGCTTGTCTTTATATTTTGTTCCTTCAAAACCGCAGACCGCTTTCGTTTTCTCCTAAAAACCGAAACCGCCCCACCAGTTGGCTGATTATCTTTATAACCTATCTGATTACAGTAGGGAACAACTTCTTAACGATATAGTAAATGGTTGAACCCAGGAGTATCAGTAGTTGGTATTGTGTGATTGTCCGGGAGAGTGTAGTTCTGAAAAGAACAGTTCTTTTCAGAACTACACTCACCTGGACGATCACACAATACGAACTTTTTAACGATATGTTAGGTCAATATAATCGTATTTCTCCTCACAGACAAGGAGATCTCAAATTGTTTCTAAACAATTTTTTTTCTAACACCATTCAGAATGTAGGGAACAAAAAGTATGAAGTTGCTCGAGATGTATGAATGACAGCCCCAAAACCCCGCCAAATCCTCGTAAACTAAATTTAGGATTTCTCGCCACAGCGCAAAAATTCCTTAACCGCAAACCGCCAGATACATCTGAATGTACTCGCAAATCGGGACTTAAAATTTGGTTCAGAAAGCCAGAGTATAAAAGACACTCGCTATTGTCAAGTTTGTTGCAGAAGTCATCCCAGTCCACCTGTCTTTTTCTTGCCTTACTACATCTAAGGTGTTTGTTCATTTTTCCGGATACAATAATAACCTCGTTCCTGGGCTCCTTTGTCTTGAGGTGTATGACAAAGGAGGTGAGCAGTTAAGCGACAGAAAAACATTGCAGATGCATGGTAGGAAGAGCGCTCCCTACTTAGAGGTGCTCCGCTCGATCCCATAGATGTAAGTGATCGTTTAGTAAGAAAGAAAAACAAATTCTGTTCTGACCCAAGAAGGTTCGTGTTTACTGCAAGCCTGGCAACTGTTAAGTTGTAGATATCCAGGAAGGAAAGGAAACTGCAGCGTAATGAGAAGGAGCAAGAAATGTATGGTTTCAGGATGGCCCAAAGGAATTAGCCTTATAGGATACGAAAGATAGGCCAGTTGTAAGTAAATAGTTAGGTTTTAGTTATATGTTTTGCTAGTAGTTCCAAAAAATATAGGGGTGGGGGTGGGAGATGTAACGTACTTGCTAGTGAAGTTTAGAAAAATCCCCCTCATGATGTTCACTTCACGAGCCGGACGAGGTTGAGGTGTTTTTGTTGAGATCAAAGTCTTTTTGTTATTTATATTTGTGGATTTCTGCTAGGATACAGATTTAAATGCGGCAATCTGATTGGGCGAGCTACTCGTGCTACTCCATTGCTCCGAAGTTATGGAATCAGCTACCGCTTGCCATTGGACAAAGTAACTATGTTGATAGTTTTAAAAGGACTCTACAAACGTACCAGTTTTGTGAGAGTTCTTTTATTTAGTTGTAAAAAGCATAGAGACACAATTTATATGAAGAATGCGTTTCTAAGAACTTTGGGAGGCAGCGTGGCTGAGTGGTTAGAGCATCGGATTAGAAATCCGTAGGTCTTAGGTTCAAATCCCGTTCTGACCGCTAGTTGATGTTGTTTTCGAAAGCCCCGAGACTAACGTCTCGTCTACGCTTGTAAATAGCCAACTGGTCTTCCTCCACGGCTCCACTTGGAGAGGGATGAAGCCGACAATTAGTGTCACTGCCCAATTCAAGAGTATGATCATAATGGATTTAAAGAGTGTGCGGAAAACATGTTAATACCAAGCACAGTTGGTTTTTCTACTTTGAAGAAAGATTCTAAGGAAATCGATTTTGCAATGGAAAACACAATTCAAGATCAAACTAGTGAAACCACAAAGCATGGCGTTAAGTTACTTCCCTCGTTTTCATCATCGTGTGATATCGGCGAAGCATTCACGAAATGATTGACTGGAAGTGGTGGCGGTTCCAGGAAACATATCCAGAAATCGCGGTCATCACAACGGTGCACGCGCGGGGTTTCTAAGAAATATGGGAGCCAAACTCTCAAAGGAAATATATGGCAGAAATAAAACAAAATAAAATAGAGCAAGTTCCGACTTACCGGGAACAAGTGCCACGATCCGGTCGAGTTGTTGAAAGTTTCCTTTGCTTTTCTGATTAGTTGCTTTTCGTCAACAAATGTTACTGGCCCTGCTTTTCATCGATGTTTGTTTTCGAAGATTGGCTCATGCAATGCTCTATATTACGGAGGCTTGAAATGCAATATTTACATCCCAACCTCATTTCCAGGGTCTCTCATCTTATCGCCTCCTGAGGCGAGCGAGGAGGGACCCTGGCACACGCTGGTCACGTGCAGATTTGACAATTGAGAACGTCAGGGAGGGGTCCTCTGTAATCAGGCAATTTGTCGCGCTGAGCTTTGTCGAATTCAAAGTATCGCCCGACATTACCTGCGATGTTTAGCAGTACTTAGCCTTCAGGATGAAATTTTGAATGTCCAGATTGTTGCAAAAATATAACAATGTTTCTAGAAAATTGTATAGCTTTCTCGAAGCAAAGCTACGGCAGTCTCTGAAGAAAAGCTGGTTGGAAGAAGATAATATAATATCCGTGATCAAGAAGCAACACACTGTGCCTTCAGTTCCAATCAAATATCCGGTCCCAGCGTCACAACATAGAATCAAAGTCAGCATTATTTTCACAGAACATTTTAATCTTTGTCCTTGGAGAACCAATACTAAAAACCTCAAAACACGTCTTGCAATCGAACAGCGAGCCTAGACAAAGTGGTCAAAGTATAAGTACTGCATGGCAAGTTACAGAGGTGTCAAACTCTGAGAAACGACATGCAGTTAACATCGGAAACCATGCCGACCTAGGACTTCAAAAATATGCTATAACACAGTCAAACGACTCCACTCTACTTATAATTTCCATTTCGCCTAACAGGGCAGATGTTTCCCTTTTTCAGAAACACCGCGCGTGAAGCAACGAGAGGTCAAGAGTCTTTCAGAAAACGAAAATTAAACGAGCGCACAATTCTTTCAAACCGTTGGAGTCACGTACACTGATTTGTTGACATAATACAGATTATTTTTTTTCTTTTTGTAGCCTTCTTTCGATTGAAGACAAATCCAGTTCTTTGATATGAGCAAGCACGGCGAATGCAGACCGCAAAGAGTCGTTCGCGCTCTGCAAAGTTAGGGAACGGCCGACGGCGCGGTGACACCAATAAATCTTTTCACCCTTTCGCTCCTCTTGAAGTAACTTTGGCTTTCAGTGATCCCCTGATTACTCTAAAACTGTTTTATCGCCGTTGACAAGACTAGCTACATAGTAGACCTGGTTTTAATTTATTCCGAGGTAATGATCAGATGAGTCGAAGATCTTCCATACACAGCCTGGGCCGCAGCGTGCGATTATTCATTCGCCTTGTTGAGGAGATTTTTACAATATGTAACGCTCTTAATGAAACCACACAACCTACAGCAACTTTGATATTCCTTTATCAGAATTTGCAGAATAAGAGCATCATATCGTTCTTGGTTTATTTTGGTGACAACCACATCCCGCACTCCCGTAGGACAAAATTATTACTAGACCATCCTTCCCTTCAATAAGTTAAGTGTCATCTCCCAGATTCTGGGAGACAAGTGACCAGCGTGTGCCAGGGTCACTCCTCGCTCCCCTCAGGAGGCGGTAAGATGAGAGACCCTGGGAACGAGGTTGTTTGCATCCCAAACAGATTTTTATCCGCCACAGCAGATTTAATACACAAGCGGGATATCCCAGGTGCCGCGAGCGCTTGAGGAAAAGCACCGTATGGTGTACTTTTTGGCCAATTTTCACCCTTGCTGCTTATTTCTTCGCCCTGCTAATTGCCCTCAAAAACAGTTCAGAGAGGCGCAAACTAGTTCTGCCGAAAGCAAAGATATCAAATGTCACGCGAGCGTCTCATCTGTGTTGATCCGAGAACCACATGTCGTATTCTTGGGAAAAAACTGGCATTTTTCACCAAATTACGGCATGTTTAAGGTTGGTATCAAAAGAAACCTAAGAAACCAAGTGTTCTATCTCTGTTGAAGGCTGGGGAGACAGATAACCACTGTCCTTTTAGTCAGCGCTAAAATTACAAGTTCATGTAAGACCCCATGGCATGACAAACTTAATTCGTTTTCCTCTGCCGTTTTATACGACACTGTCATCCGCTTAAGAAATATGGGAAGATTTTGTGATGTGGAGAGAATTATTACCCGGTGAAAATGTGGCTCGGTAACTCTTCTGAGTATTCTTTAATTCCCCGAGACAGCAAGTAGTTACTGAATTGAGGTATTCTGTATGTTTCCTCTCCATTTCAAAAAGTAATCATAGCCCTTCAGTCCACATTTTCGCCTGTTTATTATCCTTTCCACATCAAAAAGTCTTTCCCTATTTCTTTAGCGGATAGGAATGACATATAAAACGACAGGGAAAAACGAATGAAGCTGTTTTTGGTCAACCACGGGGGATTTTCTCGAAGACGACATGTTGTCTATTAGCATAATTAATTAATTGGCCCGCTGCTTATACGCGGGCTCAAGTGTCCGCAATTTCTGGCCATGGATCGCACAGCTCAAGAAGCTTTAAGTTTCCGAGATTTTGCTGCGAAGACGAGGAAGAGTTGACTTTTGACGTGGTGGACTTAAGTTTGTGTTCTCCAAATTTGTTGTTCAAGTAAATCGACTACTTAAAAGACGAATGCAAGCTTGAACACAATGGTCGTTTAAGCTACTTAGATGCAATTTCTGAAATGACTGACTGCAGAAAATGTTATGTTTTATCGGAGGCAGTTTTTTGAAAGTTCTCTGCAACAGAGTTGTACCTCAAAAGAGCACGAAAGACAGTTGCAAAAGTGAAGAGATTGCAGTGGGCACAAGAATTTGACACTGAGAAAATAAAAGCAAGAGGTCACTGGGTAACAATGGAGGAATTGTCGAAGGTCGTGAAATTTCATCCGCCGCACTACGAAAATACCGCGAAGATTTGCAAATCGAGTACAGCTAAGTTAACCCTTCAGAGTTGACATTTGCCACGAAATTCGTAGCCGTGTATCTTTTCATCAAAGTGAAGGGGTCACGTCCCATGACTTATCGATATTTGACGGTGGACATGATTGCTACAGCTAAGGAAAAGTGCGAATCCATTGACCAGACAACTTTCAAGACTGCTAGAAAGTATGGATTTAATTCTTTGATTCTGAATCTTTGCAAACATGCAAGTGCTTAATGGCTACATCTCGAGTACGTCAGACCCTTCTCAAACCCCAGTGCGATTTCGTTCTGGTCAACAGAAATAGCGGATAACATGGTAAATTGGGCGAGATTATGAGCAAATTGGTTTTTGATAAAATTGGAAAATACATTCATCCGACGCGCTATTGCCAAATTGTTGAAACGGAAAGCCTCAATCAGCTCACCAGCGAGGAGGAAAGGATTTTGTCGGAAGGCCAGAAACACGGTTCTGCTGTTGCAAAAGTTTACTATCAATAGCGGAGATCGCGCGAAGTTACTGTGGAAGCTCACGAGTGTCTACAAAAGGTTCAAGGAAGCAAGGTGTCAGAGGTGGACGAAGATGTACAGGCGAGGTATGGTGGTTTATCTTCTAGCTCAACAATGTCGGTTACAACTACGGAAAAAGCAAGCTTGTCTCCCCCCAAAAAGATTGCCATTCCCACTATGAACCTGCGAACTCAGAGGAAACTTCATCGGGTGATAAAATTTACGGCAGACGAGGACGATTTTCTCGAGTGCGCAAGCACTCCCTGTATTTGACATTAAATTAGGATTTACATTACATTTTTCAGTTGAAAGAGCTTTGCTACTTTTAAAGCGCCCTCTGTAGGACCATTTGTTGGACTGTTGAATCAAATAACGTCTCATTGCAATGCACTGTTTGAAAACATTTACTTTTCTCCTTTCCAAGATTATTCTTTTGCATGCTATTTTACTAAATTTCTAACTGGTTATCTCACTTATTATTCAGAATAAGTCACTAACATAAGCTACATTTAGACGCTTTCAGTTCACAAAATCTGAGCTCTAATAAAGAACAAAAAAGGACATAGACAGTGTTCATTCGTTACAGGAAGGCAGCTATAATTAATCTGTAAACGAGATCATTTTTGACTGGAAAATAGCTCATTATAGTGTTCTTAGCCTTTCTGTGTCCGGGCTGACTCCTGGGGGTCTCTTTCGCTTCCTAGTTGAACTGTCTCTGAGCATTGCTTCCGATAGTGCGCAGTTGTTGTTTTCGCGAAACAGTCTCTAGAGAATATTCTTAATCGGCAAGGGGGTAACAATCATTGCTTCTTCGTCACTGTTCTTTTCAGCTTCAGGGGAAGCTGGCGAAGGTTCCATTAGGATATCTTACGACGATTCTCCGAGATCATTGAAAGTCGGTTATGTCTGGACCAGAGTGCTTACCAGGTGTCTGTCTTCTTTCTTAAGCAGACCGTTAGCACAACGCCGTCGTCTTTTTGCTTCTAAGGCAAACTCACACTTAATGGTTTTCATAATGGCTCTTGAGTTTGTCTTTCAGCACCTGTCTGTATGTGTCCATCGACGCCCTTGTTTCTCGATCCAACACTGTTGAAAGGGTTAGGCTGCACTGGTGTAGTTCCCTCTCGGTCGCTTGCAGCCACAGTGACTCAAACGCCTTTTTCGCTCGCTCTCTCTTAGTCACCAGTTCTTCTCGCCGAGCCTGCGCGTTAGCTACATTCAAGCCGCACTGTATTGGTATGGAGAGGGGATCTGAACTATGTTTGGAAAGCAATGCCACATGCTCTTCTATGACGCCTCTGGACAAAAGGTTCGGACTTCAGTCTTGATACATTCACAGTTCAAACTCCTTCGCTGCCTGGACCTCCTTAAGCCGCGCCTGCAGCATTTGAGATAATAGGCGGTAACGAAGAGACATTGGCGAACACTGCTTGAGCGCTCTGTCCAACACAGGAACCATTTTATCCTCGTCTAAATCGAGACGTTCTTCTTGGGTGCTCTCTCGTAGAACTTCTATGTGTTCTCTCGTAAAGTTTTCGCCACTTTTTTCTTCAGTGGTGCTTGCCAATGTATCAGCCAACAACAAACTTCGGAGGACGTCTTTCTGAAGCTCTGGCATTGAAACATCGAAATTAGCCGCTTGGTCTTCGTCACTGTTCCCCGTGTCGTCTGATTCATCGTCATTATTTACCCGACGCGCCTTTTCTGCCTCCCACACCACGCAATGCATTGGATTTTTTCTGAGCCATCCTGTACCCTTTTACTTTGTTTCTGGTAGGCTCTTAAATGTATAATGTCGAAGTCGTCTGTCCATAGCCGGTTGGTCTTTGGGGTTGAACTGCAATTTCTGTTGGGTAGTTAATTACACCGGTTGATGAATGATTTGGCTGTCTGGTACTTTACATCGGTTGCTGTGTAGCCCCAATGAGTCACATCTTCCAGTCATCTATTTCCATAGTTGAGCTGGATGCTTCGTCAATAAAAATCACTTCGGTCGCTTTATTGATCATTCCTTTGTTAATAGCTCTCTGTTTCGTAACGGTTGCAATGTTAGAGTGATGGATGAGTCCAAGGACTGGTTTAAAAAAAGACTAGTACTTTCCGCTACTGGCATCCCCAATTAGACACGGAACTTTGTCTTTGTGACGTTTCTGATTAAAGTGTAGCAACGTTAGAATGTCGTCGCAGAACTCACTAATGTCGCTGTCCGCGAGGCTGTTTTCTAAGATTCCCCTGAAGTACTCCGGATCTACCATTCGTTAAGGATCGTACTTTGAGAATGCACGTGGCGTGACCAGGCCATTTTTTTCTTATGGAATGGAACTTTCTAAAAGTGCGTTTCTTTGATGGATCAGCGCTGGCCAGCCTTTACTTCAATAAGGTTGTAGTCGACCTTAATTGGACGTATGACTTCGCAATTTGGATCGGGAAGGATGTCGATTACTCTCCTTATGTTCTTGAACAGCCTCCCATTCAATTTGTTTTTTCGACGCAAGACAATTTACAATTGCACTGAACTCGCATTTGTAGCGGACGTATGTGTACTTCGCTTCGGATGTCTTCTTGTTAATCTTTCCTCGGAATAGTGCATACTCCAATTTCTTCATGGCGAAACCAATAATATTGATTAGGACCGTCGATTGGTCGGAAAGGCTCTTTTCCTCATTCTCTGTTGAACACTACTCAAAGCTAAAAGCAAAATGACCGATCGCCAGCTTGGCATCTTCTATACTGCAAGCTGTAAGGTGGCATTAAATGAACGATTTACAGGGCACACTCTGACGGCGCTCTCTGTACCGCAGTTTTCGCTATCCATCGAATCACCATCACGACCAAGATCTCCATTTCGTCTCTATAACAACGCTCATACCACGACTTAATCAAGTCTTGTATCATCGGATTTTTATGATCTTTTAGGACAGGGTACAGCGCTTTCATTGCAGCTGAATCTTTGGTAACTTTATAAACATATTTTGCCCTCACGATGCTACACTTCATAGGAAATGTTGGATTGATGTAGCATAAAACTGAACTCTTAATCGCCTGGCCGTTAAGTTGTATGCAGGGAAGTCTCTCTCTGTTCATGCTGTAATGATTTGGTCAGAACAGAAAAGAGTTGCTCCTGATTTAAACAAATCGAAGAAGTGATATCACAGGGAATAAATTTGAAAGTCGCACAAACTTGAAAAAGAAAACAAGCAGCGTTTAATTTGGTACCTAGCACTGTGACGCTTTCTTAGACCAAAAATTGCTTTGTAGCGGCGCGTCAAAAGCTCTGAGCCAAAAATAATACTCTCATGTCAGTCGCATCAATTTCTTGGTGCTCATCCTTAGCTTTCATATGCAAATCAATTTTCATTCACACGCAAATTAAACTCATTTTCATGTAAATGAAAATTGATTTTGCATATGAAAAGATGAGCACCAAGACTCGCTTCGAAAAAGAGGCCTTGGGTAATTCGGAAATGGCATATTAACTATCAAGATAATAGAAGCCATTGATTTTATTATCTGGCGATAACATCATTTGAGCTGCAGTTACACTGCACTTTAAGCATGCAGACAGCGAAAACAAACGACCTAATCAAAGGTATTGATCTCGCTAACAACTTCTTGGAAGTAATTGTTTCATGAAACACCCTGCTCATAAGAGTTCAGAAGCTGTGAGTCAAAGTAGGATTGTTTAGTTTCCAATTCAAGATCAAGCTGCAACGATAAACAATGGTATACCACAAAACAAAAACAGATACTTTCAGCAAGAGCTGCCCATTAAGGCTCTGCTTAACACTAAAGGGAACAAAAACTCCGGTAAAATTAAAAAAATTTCTATATAAGGCATATCTGAAAAGGGAATTTTCTGCTCATTCTGTGGAAAGTCATAGTAGTCTGGAAACCTTATTTCTTTGTGAGCTAAAACTCTTCTGAAATGCCAACGAAGTCCACAAATGCAGATTTTATGACAGAAGATCAAGTCAACTACAAAAAATATATATATATTCTCTCTCGCACGTTTCTGCAAAATCCGCGAGATCCTTCCAATATACAGCTTTTGAAGAGCACTTCAACTTACAGTTGACATGACTGTTAGCCACTTGATAATACTTCCTATTTCCTAACAGCAATGGATGCGGATTTTGCGGATATAAGTGCAACAGCACTTCGACTTACAGATTGACATGACAGCTGCCCAATTGATAAGACTTTTCTAAATTCAGCGGATTTTACGGATTTCTTCTTCTTCTTCTTCTTCTTTTTCTTCTTCTTCTTCTTCTTCGTCCTCTTCTTCTTTTTCTTTTTCTTTTTCTTCTTCTACTTCTCTTCTTTTTTTTCCTTCCCCTTTCTTCCTCTTTCTTCGTCTTCGTCTTCGAGTCGAGCAGTATAGCAAAATATCCGTGATGCACAAACTCGTTCTTTTCACTGAAGGCATCAGTAACCTAAAAAATTGACTTTTTTTCCCAAAAATTGTCTTTCGGTTTTTCAGATAATCTTATTGCGATCTTTCATTCAATATACTTCTGGAAAAATGATTAAAAAACGTTCGATCATAACTGGGCTAATGAGTTAGCTGCTATCGAGAAAGTTTCCTTCTTCGCCTTCTTGGAGCAGGCGAAGTTGGTTGAGCTGGACGAGTTAATAGGCTTTTCTCGATTGTGCTAGTAAAACTGGCATTTAATGCTACCAGAAATTCTCGCATAGAGCCAAAAAAATGCTAAAATAATGCCTGATTTCTTTAAAAAATGCCACTTGAATTCCAAAAATGCTTTGTTTTATTTCAAACAAAACGTACAAACTCTTACATTATATGCTCATATCAACAACAGGTGATACTTAATAATTGTTTGTTTATAAAACTTGGGATTAGAATTAAAACTTTTCTAGCCAACAGCTATCTTGCAAGTTCGTGGCCGACGTCATCTTGGCTGAGGAAGAGAAAGAGTTACCCGCTGACCACCCATAACTATTTTTCCGTTGGTGTTAGTACGTCATGTAACGGAAACAGACGATCTACACACACAAGTAACACAAGTACACAAGTAACACAACGCGCAAACAGTCGAAACAGACAGAAAACAACCAAAATTGTCAAACTTAAGGATTATCTATCCTTCTTAGTGCTGAAATCTGGATCACAGTCATGAAAAATGACAGAAAATGCTAGCAATTCTTTTTCAAGAAAAACGAAAAAAATGCTCGTTTTCCCAAAAAAATGCCGAAAAAATGCTAGCACAATCGAGAAAGGCCTACGAGTTAAGCGTTTGAAATTCTCTAACCATTACTTCATTGCTGCTTTCGTATTTCCAAGCCGTAACAGTAGCATCCCAGCTCAATCGGTCACTCATGCCGTTTTTTCACGTTCTTTGCAAGTGCTCCATTTCGTTGTCTACAGCATCTCTAAGTTAAGGCGTTTTAAAAATCGAAATGGAGAAACAGAAGCAAAGATTATTTTCCTACTAACCTGGGCGCACTAGCGGTGGAATTCAGGTCTTGCACAGCCTCTTTTCCGCTGGAGATAAAATTTGAGACTTCTTCGTAATTGATGCTAGCTCTATTATTAAAGTTAAACGAGAATTCTTTTTATCGGTCAACTCGTCCTTGTTTTCACACGCTTTGTGTAATTATCCCATTACACCCAGGGATGCAATGGACACGCGCCAAACTGCATTATGGTAGAGGCAATTAACCAATGAGGAGCGCATATTTTCTTGGGAGTCTATAACACAAACAGCGGTGAAAAACATTGTATTTCAACGCATTTTTAATATTGAACTTGACGTTTCGTATGCTAGTCAACATACATTTTCAAAAGTGACCGTTACCATTTTTGAAAACTATATATATAGATATATTGTAAAACAATAGAGGTCCGGAACCTAGACTGAGAAAAATGATCTGCAGCAGTACGTGTCTAGACATAATGAGGAGTAATAGCTAAAACAGCAACATCTTCGCACTACTAATACTGACATTAAGGGAAGTCTTTAGCTCTTGAATGAACAAAGTCTCTTTAATTTAGCAGTAAAAGTCGGACGCTAAAATGTCAAAATGATCCCATTTAATGTCGTGATCCTTGGTTTTCACATAATCAGCAATGGCTCATGAATAGTCACTTTTAGTGAGGGCCTTGAAATGTTCTGTTTTTCTGTCATGGAGTCTTCGTTTTGTTTTGCCAATGTAGAATTCATCACAGTTCCAACAACCAGATTTATAGATGACCTTGGACCTCTGAGATCGGTTCAAGCGATCTTTGGATGGAAAGAAGGACTTGATGCGGCGTGTGTTTTGGAATATGATCTTGAGATTGACGAAAGAGTAGAAATTGTATACGCAGGATTTCAGAGGTTGCGCGACTTGGTTACTCTGAAGTTTTAAGTAGGGTAACAAGATTAAGATATCTTTTTAGGGATTGTAGATTAAACAAGGTTATTTGGTTTGTTTTTATTTTTGTTTAATACATCGTTAATGTTGAACGTGATAACATCTTGAGGGTAACCATTTTGCAACAGGAGCTTCCTCGGATCTTTAATAGCGGCCTGTAATAAAGATGGCGAGGAGCAAATTCGGAAGCACTGATAGGTGAGAGTGCAGATGAGGTTAATTTTGTACTTGCGAGGTGTGAATGAATGCCACTTGGTATAAAAGCCTGTGAATGTTTTCTCCCGGTAGACAGATGTAGAGAAAGTGTTGTCAGGGCAGCGTTTAATAAAGATTTCGAAAAATTGGAATCTTATTGTCTTCTTCGAATTCAATAGTAACTTGATGCTGTCGTGTCGACTATTTAGAAAACTTAAAGGCTCATTAGCATTGTCTTTGCTGTTAAACATGGTGAAGGTGTCGTCTGCGTATCTGAACCAAAGTGAAGGACAGAATCTGCTGTTCATCAACCATTTTTCTTCAAAGTGGCACAAGAAAATGTTAGCCAAAACGGGGCCTAAAGGTGAACACATGGCAACATCATCAGTCTGATCGTAGTATTGGCCATCAAATAAAAATTGACTCTACTTAGTGGGAAACTGTAATAGATCTTTCAAAACAGAACGAAGTAATTGCGGAGGATCAGGGAGAGAGAATAATCTGTCTAGACAAGTCTGTATTGTTTCATCAGGCGGCACATTTGTAAATAGAGAAGTGACATCCAAAGAACACATTATTCGTTGTTATGTTTGTATGTTTTGGACCAATCTACAAGACTAAATGAATCTTTTATGGTGTGTTGGTTGATTGGTGGAAATTGGTTGAAGTCTGCCAACGAGGTAGGAAGCAAGATTGTAATTGTAGCTGTTAACAGAAGAAGCAATAGGGCGGAAGGGCGTCCAGCCTTGTGAACCTTTGGTAGACCATACAAAACACCAGGGGAAGATCAACTGGGTAGAATCTTGTGGAATGTTACGTCATCAATAATTCCGTCTTTTTGATTTTGTGAAGATATACAGAAAGGTTCTCTTATCTAGATTTAGTTAAATTCTGCTTTAGTTGTCTGAATTTGGTATCATCAGAAATCAACTTCTTCATTTGATTAAGATAATCAAATCTGCTAACGATGACAGCGCCGTTTCCTTTGTCTGGTCTCGCAATGATGATACTGTCATGGCTGCGTAAATCACTCAAGACTGTCCATTCATCTTTGCTGTAGCCTGCGTAGCAGCCGTTTTCTTTCTTTTTCCAGGCGAAGATCGAACAAGCGAGCGAAAAGCGGGCGAGCGAAAAGCGAGCGACCGAAGGAGCACTCCTGGGGTGAACAAAAAATTGGGGAGAAGAGGTGAAGGGGTGAGAGAAAAGGAGAAGGGGGTGAAGAGAAAGGAATCGCCTGCAGTCAATCCCAAACATTTTACCAAACTCCGTTTGCCCACGAAGGGGGCGCAATAGTGCAATTTGATTGGTTATTAGCCCGTCAATCAAAATATCACAACAAAAATTTGTCTTTCATGCATAATCCGACATCTGGAACGCAACAAGATCAACACAGATATGGCCGAGGGTGAAGAGGCGTTCGAAGGGGTCTTCGAATTTTCTGTTCGCGAATCGTCGAAAGACCTTTCGCATAACGGCAAACTCTTCGTTCTAAAACCGGAGCAAGAGGCTTTTATTAGAGACTTGTAGACACGATGTCCTTGCAATCCATTTATCAAATCCCCATAGGAGACTACGTGGTTACCGCGGTTATTTGCGGCATGTCGCTTCGCAGATATGTTTTAAAGACATGTTTTAAGGCGTCTAAGTACACCGTGGCATTGACTTTTTAGGGAAAAGGTTCGAAATATTTCGGGAACATGTATCGTGCAATCTATTGTGCCGCGGGCTGGTTGATTCAGTGAAACTGCAGCTATCAAGCACAGTATGTTCGTTCTTTCTTGTCACGATATCACGGATATCACATCTTTGTCCATCTTTTTTCGGGTTTTTCGTTACCAAGAGCCTCCATGCCGTGGCTGCTGACAAGAATTGTATCCAAATAAACACGCACGAAATTCCTTTCTCGAAAGGTATTGAACGGATAAATCGAAACGCATCTCTTTCAAAGCGCATGGCAGCTTAAGCCTTATTTCCCGTTTAATAGAACTTCCGCTTCGAAAATCCCAGTGCAATTTTTTGCATATTAAATTTCGAAATTGCTGGGTGCAATATTCACCAGAGATTGGATGTCCACAGCGAAAAAAAATTTTTTTATCTGGTACTACCACATCGTTTGGATCGAGAGAGACCTATTTGGAAAGCCTTTTGAAAGTGCTGGGCAGAAAAATTATCCTTTCTGTGTTTATCCTGAGTTTACTTTGGAATTAGTCATTAGGCGCTCTAGCTGCTGAAACGAATTTCATTCTCAACATGCTCTAAAGTCGTTTCTCGAATAGTACTGAACGGCCTAAAGCGAAAAAGATCTCTTTGTAAAGCTCTTTCAAAGCGCCAGGCGCTAAAAATATTATTTCTCTCACCTTAAGAAATGCTCTTCGAAAATCCCGGCGCAAGGTTTTTGTTTATTTGATTAACTGTTAAAAAAATTCAACCTCAATGTTGTTTAGTCATTTAAATTGGCCAAACAGGTGTTTTTCCTAAAATAACTTCGCAGTTTGACCACGCGCTAAAATTAGATTGAAAAAGATTATCATTGGAAGAGGCCCATGTCACGTACATACGATGGGTCTCTTGATCTAATTTTTTACCTTCTGAAAGATATATAATTTCAGTGCACTGATAACAGCGTGCATATACATGCAGTGAACACTAGTAACCAACCATTCCTTATAACAAATCATAATACCCTAATTACTTGGGAAAATGTCTCCTGCTCATAACTTGAATATCAAGGATTACACTTTTGGGATGCGTGCATGTGCTAGCTAGAGTGCTTTCTAAGTTTGTTCACGAAATTGGACTTTCTCTTTCTCACACTATTTGTCAACTAACTAGCTATATGACATAGAAAATTCTGTCTTCATACGCAAAAACAATATCCATCGTCACAAAAATAGAAATATTTCATAGCAGTTAGATATAAAGCCTGGATTCTCAATTAATTAATGGGTTATATTAATTCTGATGACTTGGATTACAGGTATTTTTGCAGAGTACTCCAAATTATACAAGAGATTCACCTCATTGACCATACAGTACGAATAAAAGGGTGCACAGACCATTTTTTGCTATTACAGTATGGTACTAAACTATAATCTCAGGCTACAATACATATATCACATATGTTGACAAAGTACACAAAAATTCAGACAAGTTGATAACCTATATCTCCTCAGTCCCTGTAAAAGAATAAAGTTGAATTTTCGAGCCATAAGCAAAAATGTAAACAACACGCAGTCAGAAGAAATCGCAGTCAAGCTTTCATTTGCTGAATATATTTAAGACTGAGAAGCGAAAAGCTGCATTACTCGGAAAGCACAATCATTCCCTTATCGATAAACGCTAAAATGTGGCAGGATATATAGAGGAGATAGCTGCATATTCAGCTGTTTCGACAAAGATTGTCCCACAAAAGTTTTAAAGCGTTCGCGACAATGCCGATTGGTATTATGGGTAGTAAGCGTTAGGCTTTGCTTAACTGAGGTTTAGGGTGATTGAACAACAAGGAAGGAGACAGCATGAGTACACGTGTTTGTGCTGTTTCCTTCCTCCACGCTGAAACACCATGAGGTTCAATCAAACAATCGTAAAAGCCACCATTACCCACAATAATTTTGGACATTGTCGCATAAGCATTTCCCTGTTTGTAAGACAACCTTTCTCCAAAAAGCTGTATCCATCTCTGTGTATAGGACTGATCGATCACGTAAGGACTCGTCTTCACTCCGGGACTCGATCGCAAAAACACTCACGTTGTTATAGTCTTCATCGATCATCATGTATTGGCAAGGCAATACGAACAATTGTGGAGCAGAGTAACATTCAACGTTCAGCATTTACATACATCAAAATAAAAGAAGAAAAAAATCCGGTTTCAACGGATCTTAGGGCGCCTCTCCAGAGGTCCGAACAGCATGAAAGATCGTGTAGACTGAAGCGTATTGTAATATTGGCCCATAATGCATTTCGGTGCGTGGCCAACCTCCTCTGCCATTATACCGGAAGAACGCTCAAACTATATCCCGAAACAAAATTTCAGCGAGTGAAGCGCAACTCATATGAGTTCGTTTCCAGCGAGGTTTCAACGTTTTTCGCTGAAATTTGGGAGGACCGCTGCCCAATAATCACGCTAAAAGATAGTGTCGGGGAATTTTAACTTTCGCTCTTTCAAAAGTTATGATTATTTTAGTGAAGAGAATGCATATGTTATTAACTCTCAAAGTTTAACTGCTCGCCAAAAACAAATCAGACAAGTAATCAAAGTCTCCCAACACAATTTTTAGATAAAGTTGTCAAGAAGATATAGCAATGATGGTCGCATTCTCCAACTCAAATCCGACCTGAAACAAACTTGATTAATGAACATCTGTACCTTGGGAAATAGGGCGCTATATTCGGAAAACCTTAATTTTTTTTACTATTATTATTTTAATGAATGCACATTCGTAATCTACAATTAGTAAAATAAAATAGTCTACTGGTGCTTGAGTAAAACGTCCGACCATAAAGTTAAGCGGCGGAAACGAATGATAGCCATTTAGGGTATGCTGATACCTTAAATCGAGAAACGTCTTTACTTGATTTTAAGATAGACTAATTCACTGATTCTTTTGTGCCTCGAGCATTTTCGTCCTTCGACGGAATGGGCAAATGAAAAATTTTACATTGCTTCATCCAGCTAAGTTTCCATCTCAAATAATTTATTTGCTCTTTAATCCTGCATTCATTTCCTCGTTACAGACGCCTTCGCAAATTTCTTCGTATCGTTTAGACTTCTTCCAGCCATTTGGAGCTTTACTGAGGGCTCCTAGACTTTATCTAACGTATCAATATCGGTTTGTGAACTAACATAGCAAATGCAGGCAATTTTCCTTCTCTGCAAGAACATAAAAGACAAAGCTGTACTTACATAAGATAGCAAGCGATACTAACAAACTGACTACATTTATATACTCTACACAAAATATGTGCGTCACATGTAAATACAAAACTATGCAAGCTGTGAAAACACAATAACTTCTTATTTAGTGCTCAGTTCTAACGGGGACAGTCGATAACGTTCTCCAGGGGGAGAGAAACCCCAAGGGGAAGAAGTTTCGGTTGGAGAAACTCCTAGTAAATCATGGCCATCGTAGAAGATGACATTTCGAAGCTGAAGGCTGACACGCGTGGAACTGATACTAAATTGCAGCAGATAAAAGAAGGTTTAAAATGGTTTAATAAAGAAATAGAGGACATAAATTGAAGATCAATTTTCTTTAAGCGACTAAAGAAGATCTACATGCGATGGAGCTTTATGCGGAAGCCTACAGCAGAGAGAATTTGAATTTTTTTAGTCTTGCTGATAAAGAAACACAAGGCACGGAAGTCAACGAGGCGATGAATACACGCGAACTGCTGTTTGAATTTCTGAAGAATGGCCTTGGATTTGAAGATCCGGAAAAATAATTTGAATTGCAGAGAGTACATCGTTTTGGGAGAACCCCCTTCTGGAAAAACACGACTGATTATAGCAAGATTTTTCCGTTACCAGTACCGCGAGATGGTATTGAGAGCTTCGTTTCATCATCGAGACCCCGAAATTAAAGTTCTAGAAGATTATCGGCAAGAAATTATCGGGGGCTGACGAAAACAGATGTCGAAGTTAAAGTTAAATGGTATGACGGTATCTTTTAGTAAAGCAGAACCGGACAAACCCCTATATTAAGGGTAAATTCGTTCCAGGTAATATTCTGTTTGGTTAAGCTAATTATGGGCTTTCAATTACATTGCTCGTTTCGAGAGGTTAGGGTTATTTCGATATCAATCGTATCTATAACAAAACTCTCAATCGTGATTGGTTCTCCGCAGCCTATTAATCGCGTAATCTGCGCGCGATCACCTGGGTGTCCGATTTGAACTTTGTGTATTCGGACACCTGTAATTGGATACCCACGTGATTTTCACGTCAATTGCGCACGCTTTAATGGCTTCCTTAGCAATTTTTTCGGCAGTTTCCAAAACTGCAGATTAGCAGTGCTTCTGGCGAATTGCAGAAATTAAAAGCTGAGCAAGACGAATTGACTCCATTAGCTGCCATTCGGTGAAGGATTTGTAACAGATGTCATCAAAGCGGTCATACATTCATACAAACATACATGCATACTTTATTGTTACCTCCCCAATGGGGCTTTTCAGGAACAGTTATTTAAATTACTAAAGTTACTAATAACTACACAATTAAATTTAATTAAATTTATGAAACATTTAAAACATTGTCTAAACTTGAATGTGGAAAGTGATCATCGCAGTAAATTTTCCAATTTAAGCAACTGGAAAGAAGAAGCCTGAAAAAAATCAGGGCTTCAACGGGATTCGAACCCATGACCTCCGCGATACAGGTGCGATGCTCTACCAACTGAGCTATGAAGCCACACATCGGGAGCAAGGTCAAGTTATTGAGTTCATATTTTCCCGTGAAGTGAAATGGTGTGAAGTATATATGAAATAATTAATATTTGTACTGCGGTTATAGATGAATGTGGAAAGTGATCATCGCAGTAAATTTTCCGATTTAAGCAATGTGTGGCTTCATAGCTCAGTTGGTAGAGCATCGCACCGGTATCGCAGAGGTTATGGGTTCGATTCCCGTTGAAGCCCTGATTTTGTTTTCAAGCTTCTTCTTTCCAATTGCATATAAAAGCCCAGGGATCCCCTTCTCGTACGATAAAAAAATGCTCTATATGAAAAACTTCGCGGAAAAACTTGATAAGATAAAAAAAAAAAAAAAAAAAAAATTGTTAAAGTGGTACTATGATCAAAAAATCATTTCCTTTTTTCCTTCAGAATTTGAAAGCGTGTTCGCTTAACACCTAACTGACAAAGTTTTGAGCTTTGAGTTTTATCCAAAGGCTGTTTATTTTGAGTGTAAGTTTTGGATTTCACGGTCCGCCATTACTCACGTTCAAAACTGACCGAATTTACCTCAGAGGGTTGGATCTAGAGAAAATGACGTCATTTACTCACTAGCTTAAAATTTCAGCGTGTAAACGCAACTTATTATACATGCAAAACACGGGTTTAAAAGTCTGAAAGCCCAAAATTCCCGTGCTGCATACTAATTCATCCGCGTACACACGCATAGCATTCTTAAACTAGTGAGTCTTTGACGTAATTTTCTCCTCGACCCAGCTCTCTCAAGATTTTAAAGCTACCAATGGCGGACCAATAAATAAGAAAATTCCAGTTAAAATAAACAGGTGTCTTTTTAAAATCAGAACTTAAAACTTGGCTCAGTTATTGTTTAGTTAACATAGTTTTGAAATCCAAAGAAAAAAAAGAATTGTTTTTTTGGTCACAGTACCACTTTAATATCTGGTCCTCTAGAGGATTATCCCTTTACGAAAAGGTGACTATAATTAAATCTTTGCTCCTACCGAAGGTTGTGTACACGTCATCTTTGTTACCTACCACTGAAAGTATAATTAGCATTAAACCATTTGATTTATAACTTTCTATGGAAAAGTAAAGACAAAGTAACTAGAAAACCTGCCATAAATGATTATGAAGGAGGAGGCATCGAAATGGTTGATATTGAAAGTATGATTAAATCTCTCCGTATCGTCTCGCTAAAATGAATCTTTGGTGATAATTCTGGCGCTTGGAAAAATTATTTAGAATATCTTCTAAAAGAAACAGGTGGTCTGGTTCTTTTTAATTGCAATTTATTACAACGTGAAAGACTTAACCTGATCAGTTGGCAATTTTACATGGAGTTATTGAATTTGGAATAATCAGGAAATAGGAATGAACAACAAACCAGTCTCTTATAAAAGGTACTTTAATTAATAATATGGAATTCAGACGGTGGGAGACTTGCGTTTCGATCTAAACTACATTGATTCTTATAAACTAATCGCGAAACACATACAAAAGACGAACTTTCTGGAATGGACCGGTCTTCGCCACTCTGTACCGCTCGTTTTAAGGAATGCTTATCATAATGATTATCCAGATCATGCAGCCCTTCCTTTTGTCCGCAGAAAGCCTTGCTTTCCAATAACACAAGAACATTAAAGTGTGAATTTAATTTAACTGATGAGGCATTGAAAAAAGCTTTCTCTCTTGCCTATTCAGCTGCTTTTGCGCGATATGTCAAAGCCTTTTAGTTCAAAATATTGAAGTCTGTACTATGCATGAATGAAAAATTACACAAAATCGGGCTCATTGCGGATGATCTATGTACTTTCTGTAAACGTGAATTAGAAACACTGCAGCAGCTCTTTTATGATTGTTCTTATTCAATTTCTTTCTGGAAAGATTTCGAATCATATTACTTATCTTTGAAACATCAGCAGATATTTAATTTGAAAGATATATTAATTGGTCTTTTAACCCAGAATGTCCCTTACTTATGTATTACTTATAGGAAAAATTGATTTTTGGGCGTGCAGAAGGAATGAAGAACCTCCAAGTATTCGAGGTTTTAAATCAAAAGTCAAATAAAAGTATGATATTGAAAAATATATCTGTACAAAAAATAATAATTTAGATATGTTTAGGAGAAATTGGGCAATACAAATACTAGAGGTAGTTGAATAACTTAGAACATGTCAGGTTCAAATAAGTGTGACTCTGCTGTATAAACTTTTTTCTGTCGTGAGTGTGAATTAGTAATGGTAATAGGACTGAGTGGAGTCCAATTCGGTCTGTAATCATACGAGTGATAACAAAATCGGACGACCGCGCAGCGGGAGTCCGATTTGTTTATCACGAGTATGATTACAGACAGAATTGGACGACACGAAGTCTTATTACCAATTAATCATAAAAATTACAATTTCTGAGAAAAGAAGAATAGCAAAGTTATGAAATAAAGGGAAAATTTGCATTTAATGTCGCTCTGAAATCGACAACAGTCAAAATGGATTTGCTGGTTGCCAAGTGACGAGCGAAAAACAAATCTTATGTCAGTCAAAAACGCAACCATGCATGAAAAACGCTGAACTGCGCAGAACTTTGCGGAATTTGGTTAAAATTCCGAACGCTTACCAGGGCAGTTCTCCAGCAAGATTCAAGGTTTTTAAGCTGAGTCAATAGACAGCTCACTTCAAGTTGTAAACATCAGAACCAGAGTCAATTATGATTCTTCGTTTCCTTGGCTTTTTGGGATGGGGATTTTCTTAAGTTGCTGGTGTTTTTTTAACACACTGAATTGTTGATTGAAAATTTAAAATGGCGCCGAGAGATTTTTGTAGCCATGCTGTATTTGGACGACGGCATACCGGTGAATTCTGCCACATTCGCTAATGAAGAAACTTGGTTTGAACTGATTGGAACTGCTGGTCGAACATTCTCCTACAGCTGATGGATTTGCTGAAGCTGCAGGCACCGAAATGTGCAAAGGGAATGTCGAAGAATTCGCAGATATCGAGCTGGATTGTACAGGCACGTATCCGCTAGCAATGAGAAACAACCTTCACTGACAGTTAAATGCATTAATGTTTTTGGCTTTACAACGTTCTGCCTATGCTGCCATCCATGATTTAGTTGCTCGAGCGATGTTTTTGGAGGCTGTGGTTTTACTATTATTTATTTCTGAAATTTCTCCGTCCGATACAAGGGGAAAACTTGGCTTGGTCTACTGTCATTGTTCCTGTATTTTGATTTTGTTGAACAAAGTGAGGATTTTCGAGGGAGGAAATACTAGGGTTCTGTGCAGTGGTATTACAGCCGGGTGGATGTTTACCTCCGTTTGCCGCGGTTGTTGCGAAGCGATAAACAATGCTGTGGATGGCTGAACTTCATCTGAACATGTTAACATATCCATAAAGGAACTCGTCTGGATAGTTCGCATAAACATTTGTGCCATAGGATAAAATAAATCACTTCTGTCTTCTAAAACATAATCATTGTTCAAGGGGAAAGAATTCTCCATTTTGAAGAAAGCCCCAATTTAGGAGTTTGTACACTTGTTTCTATGGTGATTGAAACCAAGGTTGTGATTGGTTGATTTAAACCACAACTTTAAATGTGATTGGTTAATTTTAACTGCATCTTTGAATGTGATTGGCTTATTTAACTGTCCGATAACAAACTGTCCGATAACAAGGTGTCCGATAACAAACTGTCCGATAACAGCTTGACAAGTGAATTAGTGGGAAATAGGAGTTTTTTAAACCAATCACAATCGAGGAAATTGTAATTTTTATGATTAGTTGTGTTATACTGTAGGTGCTGTTTGTTATAATCATGCAGTGAATTACTGAAGTATTGTAATGGAACTTGTGTGAATACTAAACAGTTGTATACAATGCAATACAAAAGATAGAGTTGTCTGAGTTATTTGAGATATATGGAGAAGTTACAGTACCTTACCGGTGAATAAAAGATGATAAGTTGATTTTAGTTAGTCTTTGTTCTAGTTTGAAGCCATCCCAGACACCAGCACAATAAAGGAAAAACTTCATGCACTTTTACTGATTATAATCCTCAACATCTGCTGCAGAGACACGAGCATAATTTTGGCTTTTTAAACTCAGCTATCTATCTCTTGACAAGTTTTCTAAAGGAAAAGACGAAAGCGAATACTGCTTCAATATTCCGATTTGACAAAATTCAGGATAATGAAGTTAAGTTGAATTTATCGAGAAATAGATGATGAAAAATAAACGCAAAACGAACATGAAGTTAATAGAAGCGTAAAGGCAAAATAGCCAAAATAAAATAGGCAAAAGTCGGAATTCCTTGTTTCACTCTTGCATTCAAATTATGGAATCTAAATTTTGCTTCTTGCTACCTTAGATTGGACATTATGCTTGATGGAGTTATAGGCTTTCAAAGAGTGCAAAATTATTTCTGGAGCGCGAAAGTGCTAACGAGCCCATATACTGATATCATGCACCTCAAACTAATTAACTCAATAAAACATACTTTCTTGATTTTATATAACTTTTCGCTAAATTTCCGTGATGCATTTCATATAACTTTTCCCTAAACCGTATCCGTGATGCAATTATAGATCTTATCATACGGAATAATTAAGTTTGCAACGTTCCAAGTCTGTTGAAAATTGACGTTAACTTTCGTTGCGTGGTCCTCAAGTTTTAGTTGCGACGCGTTTTAGAAGGGAAAATGTCTTTTTGTAGGGTTATCAAAGCGACCGCATGCTTTGATAGCTCTCGAGTACTCTGGTTTTAAAGTAGTCTTCAATGAATAGTGTTTAATTTGTTCACTCACGCAGCTAACCTTAACAGTACATATCGTCTTTCAAGGTTAAGAAACCCCAAGGGGAAGAAGTTTCGGTTGGAGAAACTCCGAGAGATCCATCGTTAGAGTTATCTGAGATATAAAGGTACATTACCTTATCGGTGAATACAAGATGACAAGTTGATTTTAAGGTAGACTTTGTTGTGGTTTGAAGCCATCCCAGCCGTCAGCACACTAAAGGAAGAACTTCATGCAGTTTACTTATTATAATCCTAAACATCTGCCGCAGAGAAACGAGCATAATTTTGACGTTTTAAACTGAGCCACCTGTCTCTTGACACTGTTGGGAATCACCAGTTCACCCAACACTAGATTCGTTTCAATATCCTGTATTCGTCACAAAACTCACAAATAAGTCTCAACCGTCACCGAACAAATGTTCTTAATTACAGATCATTCCTTATAATACTACCATTTGCGTTCAACCGTGAAGCGTGAACGTTTTTTCGCTCATGTTTATTTTTCAAACGAGACAGTTTCCCAGACAACTGTATCGACTGGACCAGTGACAATGTTTCGTTTGGAGCACGAAACATGAATGTTTGTCAATGTAGTACGTTTTGTTCACGTGGAGTGCAAGTTTGACAAAATTAACGACATTTTCAGTGTTTTGGAAGCTTGGTGTCATTGCGACTTTAAAAAGATGAAAGCGCTAAAAGCAAACAAATTTGGATGAACCCATCGCACTGGAACACAGGCGGCTCAAGCTATCGTTGCGAGGAGTTATCATTTTTTTAATCCTTATCCGAACTTTAAGGTTGTGAAACGTGACAAAAATAATAACTCCTCAAAACGATAGTTTGAGCCGTCTGTGTTCCAGTGCGATAGGTTCGTCCAAATTTGTTTACTTTTGTTTGTTTATTTCTTTTTTTTTTTTTTTAAGAGTGGTAAAAGTGTTGACAAGCCTGCACGACTCCTGCAGTTCGAAGATGAATAACTTATAAAGCCTTCATAGCTTGGCTCTGACTAGGATGTCTTTCCCTTACAATAAATTTTCGAAACTTTAAGTTGGCTCTGAACCGCCTTCGCAGAATCGTTTTAAACTTTGCAAAGAGGTGCATCTCATCATGCTGATTAAAATTCAATGATAAAAAAATGGGGTCACCGAGCTCGTTTTTGAGTTATAAGCACCTAAAGCCAAAATTAAGGGTTTTTTTTAAAGCAGGTTATATTGTTGCTATGGTAACCTATTGAGCGACAATATTAACAACAACTTGTTCACCGATGATTGGGCAGTTTGTTGATAGTATGGTTTTTGCATCAACTGGTATAGAGTGGTTTTAATGAGCCATCAAACTCTAAGTCTTGGAAAGTACTGGAAACTGTTTCCAACCACCTTAACGGCTTTGTTATAAATTGTGTTTCTTTTCTCTTCTTCCCTTATTTCTAAAGGGTCAGATAAGACAACAGGATAAGATTCCCTTTTTTTTTTCTTTGCCTGTGCTCTCATTTGTTCCAACAATGTATCGACCTCTCTAATCTTGGCTTTCAACACTTCGGCTAGCTCTTTTACTCCTGTAGTCATCACTGCCCAGGCTGTCGAGTCTGCTTATCAGCTTTAGAAGTTTACCTGGCTTTCTTTCTACCAAAGGTCGCTCCAAGTGAATCTCCTTTACTTCCTTGGATAACGTCCCTTGGTGTCCTAGATTCACATTATTCAACAAGACAATAAAAATCTGTTATGAAATCTGACTCACTATCGTGTTGACTTGTCAGTTCGAACTTCTCTCGTTCAAATACTACGTTTTTCTTTAACACGAAATGAGCTTCAAACTCGCCTTTCACTACTACTGTGAAAATCAAAAATAGACGGAAAACCTCAACAAACTTGTACCTTCAGCAATATTAGTATTAATTGTTGAGACAGAGTGCACCTTGGTAAGAAGCTATAATCAGGGACGGAGATCGAAAGTCTTGGGATCCGCGGGCATCGCTCTATGATTTGGCACAAATGTTCTATTTTTAGAACAAATTGCGCCATCCTAACTTCATATATCCGCGCTGAACCACGCACGTGTCGTGGGTTCTCGAGTGGATGCTGTCACCTTGCGTGATCAAATGGTGAGAGTTGCGAGATTCTCTTGCCGACTTTTCACAGCGATGGCAAGGAGTAAGGCAGAGAAGAAGAACCAGGGCTCTTCTATGTACTTTTATGCTTTGAGTTAATGGAAAAGGCGAGTTTTTCAGGTTCAAAAAATTTCTTTAATTTC
>JAHPZR010001799.1:0-7500 GCA_019787425.1 Platygyra sinensis
TTTTCGAGGCAGTATTTAAAGAAACGTTGAGTCAAGATGATACCCTGCCGCGAGCAGTTTGTGATAAATGCAGATATCAAATCGAAAAGACATGGCTACAGTCCAAAAGAACTGAAGAATTGTCAGCTGAAAACGTCTCAACAAAACGAAAACATCCGATGTCTCCTCTAACATCAAGTGCTGGCGACGAACAAACTGTTACTCGCATAGAACGCAAGAAGAAGGGCCAAAGACTTGTATTTGATTCCAAATGCCCTGGACAAATTTCAGTGACAGATACAAGCAAAAAAAAATTTCCTGCTTATGTCAATATCCTACCCAGCTTACCCACACAATCTGCTCCTGTACCAGTGGTTTCATATAGTAATGTACTGCCTTCCACTTTACCTCCAATAATGCATGATGTTGCTACACAGACTTTAAAATCAAACTGTCTTTGTGGACCAGTTACAAAGAACAGTACATGTGTGAAGCTAAGCATAATAGACCACTTTCGATATATTAAAATTCAGCACGGCAGCGAGGCTTAGAGGACACAAACAAAGGAAATTGAATGGTCATGTTTATTCAATTTCTTTGTTTGTGTCCTCTAAGCCTCACTGTCAAGCTGAATTTTAATATATCGAAAGTGGCCTATTTCAGTTTTCTGTGAAAATACACATCAAGTCAAGCTTTGAGCTTTATTGAAACTTCTCACTTGATCTTGTAAGCATTTAAAAGTTTTCATAGAAACTATAAAATAAATTTGCCAATCTTGCTCTTCATTGTTTTTGTTAAATCTACTGTAGGTAACTGCTTATTTCAAATCCAAAACTGTGTCAAGAGAATTACCCAAAGGCCTAAACAGCCTGGGGATTGCCCTTTGCTTGCGGCAGGCCAAGTTCAGGAATCAGCTCAGCTGCTTTTAAATGCAAACCTTTGAGAAAGTCATTGATTCATCGTGTGTGTCTCCTAATAAACAAAGAATGTCGCAAGCTGGAGAAGAAATCATTGCTAAAGAAGACAGCTGTATCTGACCTTAAACATTTTAAGTGGAATTCAGTTCTCAAGGAATGGAAGGAAGCCCCTACATTCTACAGAATCCTTAAGACCATAGTAGCGCCCCCCACAATTTCCAGGAACCAAACGAAGAAGCATCTGCTTAAACCCATAATTGGCTCAGCTGGTGCAATTCTGCTTAAAGGAAGAAATCCTAGGTTATCTGCTGTGCAACACCTTGTTGGTTTGTCACTTTTTCTTGGACGTACACGAAAGAAGGTTAAATGCTGTTTACATGTCATGTTTTTATAATTATTATATAATAATAATAATGTTATTGAGGAAGTAAAGAAGGTTAATGGAAATTCAAAGGGAGAGGGGGTTTTCAAAAGCCCCATTTTTTGAATGAAAGTGTGACACTAAAATGAAATTTCTGTTGGATGAAGGGGGTCAATTTAAAAAACCTTCTGTGGGAGGGGTATGGATATTTTCTGGAACAACACAGTCATAATTTGTTATTAATAGTATTATTACATTGAATACTCTTCTATCATTCAATTAACCATTCTCAACGACTCATTCAATAGGCCTTTTCTAGACTACAAAAGCTTGGAATTACTGTTTGTAAAGCTGTTACAAATAGGAAGATTACTGAAGTAGCACTTGGTTACAGCAAGAAAGTGAAGTCCTGGAAACAGAGTATCAAGAAGAAAAAAGAAGAGAATGTTACAGCTCCATCCTGCACAATTGCAGAAACACAAGTAGAGGTAGTTTGACTCAGTTATAACTTATTTATTGCTTGTGTTTTTTATAGGTGGGTGCAAACTAGGGAGCTGGGGGGTATCTTACGAAAATAGAATGGAGTAATGGCTACTCAATTTACCCAAATTTTCCCTTATGAGCAATAAATTTCCTCTACATCTGCGAGAAAAAAAAACACGTTTGCATTTTTAAAATACATAAAATTAATTCATTAATTGGAATATCTATCTACTCAAGGAGATAGAGGGTTTATAGCTTTTTAACAAATTCTATTCGTTAGGAAGGAGTAGAGAATTCCACAGTGGGCACGCCAGTTCAAGACCAGAATGCTGGTACGTTTTACTATGTTTTGTTGGTTGTTTCCAAGAAATGTTCCTACCTATTGGACACTAGCAGAATGTCACAACTGTTTGTCACGTTACAGTGTGTACTTGGTAATCATAATATTGCAAAGTGATATATACAAGTTATCTCTTATAACTTTGTATAAATTATACATAGACATTTGGGGATCCATATAGAAATAAACACACGTCACTTGGTTATTTCACAATTTGTTTGACTATCAATAATAAGCAGTAAGCCACTAACTTTACCTTCTTGCCAGATGCTGATTACCCAGATAGTGTTGATTCAAGTTCAGTAGTGTCATGTGACTCCCTGATCAGTATTGAAGATTCTGATTCAGACAGCAGTGATAATCCTAATCTAATATCAAATACCCCTGTTGAGCATGATGTGTGTGATTATGGATTGAATGGAGACAATCTGGATTGGCTTAGAAGACCTTCCATCTACTCCAAAGATAGAGACACTGAATCAGTACACTGGTTTAATTTGTTAGCATATGACAACCGGGTTGCTGACTGGAATTTAAACGATGAAGAACCAATCAGAAATATTATGGAATTACCAAATTCAAGTTTCCTGCCATCCCCAGAAGATCATGCTAAACTTAAGAAAGACCTTGTGATTCTAGTGCTTCGCATTCTTGCAAAGAATTGCAAGTACTTCAGACAATTTGGCAGTGTGATTCCATCTCACATTCCTCACCAGTACAGTACCAACATGAGCAGGCAGTCCCAGATTGTAGGTTTATATCCTCTATTGAGTTAAAAAATATATTTTGAGGTCATAATTATCATTATATTGTTTTGAAAGATGATACTGAGGCCATGTAATTCCTCTTTTTCATCCTGTTTGCAAGACATCTGTCCAATATTGTTGTGTTTGTTTTCATTTAAATAATTATTCATTTCTTATTAATAAGCTCAGTTTTCTTCAGTTCCAAAATTTCTTTAATTTAGCAAAACTCTGGTTTTGAAAGCAAGGGCAATCAATGCTGGAAGGATTCTTAACAGTTTTGACTTGACTCTTCAAAAAAAAAACCCTGTAAATTCTGGAATTGAAATATTTTGATGTTAGTCGTTTGTGGGATGTACATTAAACCTTGAACCTTCCACAAAATTATAGGTACACTTCGGTCTCTTGGAAAAAAATGAGAACAAGATCCCTGAAATGCTAGAAATTCTTCAACACTGTAATGAGGAGTACGTTCCCACCAATGACGATAAGTCAAAAATTCTTCACAAGATACAAGTGGGTGGTGACCATTTAACCATTGAGCGTGCAATTAGTGCTGTCAATGCTGTTGGAGATGCAGATAAACCTTATGAAAGACCTCAAGGCCTTTTCTTAAAGCACGAAGATTTCCACTGTGAAATGAATTTTCTACAGGTAACAAACTTTGTTCAAAAATTTTAATCAATTATTCTTTTAGCTTGAACAACCATTGAGTCAAAATATGCATGTCTTCCTACAGAGAGTCCTATTTTATGCTGGTTGTCAATGTTATTAAGATAGCTACTGATTTACGTGCATCCACTGCACAACAGTTTTCATCCATGATTATCTATTAATACATGTTCAAGTTGAGATAAGGTTCCCCTCACTAAACTTTTTACATTATGTACAGAGCAAACCTTTTCTTTTAAATGAGCATTCATGTGGATAAAATATACTTTTAGCTGGAAACTATGCTTTAAATATGTGTGCTTTTAATAATACAACCAAAGGGGTTTAAATGTATGCACTGCTAAACTGCTGCTAAAATTCTTTAAGTTTATAATTATATTTCAATATTATATCACACAAAATATAAATGATTTACATTTGTACAGATGCTGTTTGACTATCTATACAAAAGCGAGTCAGTGGGAGATTTAGGAACCCTGTGTCAATTAAAGGCAAGGATGAACAGGAAAGATGTTAGTGATAAAGTAAACAAATCCTACCATGGATGTGAAGCTTTCTTCAGCACTGTTGTAGATGGGTATGTTGTGTATGCTGCCATGGAGTTTTTTGGCATGGAATCCCCCCACGGTACTCCCAGTTTAAATACAATGGGTCCTTCCAACACTGCTGTGTCACAGAAGCAGAAGCTTTATGATGCAGTGGAGAAATTGGTGGAGGAGTACATCCTGCTTAAAGTGCAACCAACAGCAGCACTCTTTAATGACATAGAAGAATCAGAAATTCCGCAAAGGTATGAATGTAGGTACCCAGATTGTAACAACCAGTATGTGCATGAAAAGAGAAGAAACAATCACGAAGTGTCTGTGCATGGATTTCGACAAGCAGCACCCCGAGATTTAAGGTACATCACCATTGCAGAGTTTCAAGCCGTGGCTAGACAACGGGAACCAGAATACGGTAACGTCGTTGTTACACGCCTCCGCCGACAGTCGAAGGACACTGTGATGTTCATAAAAAAAAATCCAAACGATTTTCAACAGTTTTTCGAAGACATTTGTTCGCAGGAACAGTTCACAGCTAAGTTTAACTGCCCTTTACATGCTACGGTAACTGAAAATGTAAAAAACACTCTAGTAAGAGAGGCCCATGTTACTTCCGCATTTTTCAATTGATCGAGCTAGCTAGAAACAATTTATCTTCTACACATGTAAAATTGGAACAGTTTTTGTTTGATATCATTTACCATAATTGTAGTTTCAGTTGTAAATCCGTCACAATGAGTGCACAATTCAACATATTATAAACTAGAAGTAATCATAGATTATGAGTGCGTTCGTGCAAAGGTGTCTGTTTCTATCAATCGCTCCTGCCAACCAGTATTAAAGTCATGGTGACTTAAAAGCGTGACAGAAAATCGGTGTTACATCCGGCCTGTACCCCACTCTGAGAGTATGCCAGCCACCGAAATGGCCGTCGCCATCGGCGAAATGTATATTTTTGCTGAAAAATTGGGATCAAATCTTTCAAAGATGGAAGTCAGGACATTTGTAAGGATATAGAAAGTAATTTGCGACCAGTTACTGTCTTATACGGCTAAAATTATCAAGAGGTAAGCTTTTTCTGACCTGTACGTGACAAAGGACATGCGGTGAACAAATTGAATAAATTTTGGGCTTCGCACGGAGCCGCTTTGTTTTTATTTCGTTCTCTTTTCTAGCTCGCCGAGGTCATACACCGAATGCAAATATGGCGGACCACTCGGCCAGCGCCCGGGACGAGTCGAATGAAAGCACAGGCGGCCCAAGCGCGAGATGAAACGATGAAACGTACGCGAACGTGACTCTTGCCTTTGAGCGGTGTTGTGTTACAAACATGCGATTTACAAGGGTTTGTATGGGAACTTTACGGGTTTGCTTTAAAGTGCCAGTTCGACGAAAATTGACATCAATTTTTTCCTCATTTTTTCGCACAGAATAGTCAATTTAATAGCAAAACATTCTTCGATGCAAATAAAATTGAATATAATCACAGTTCAGGTAGAAAAAAGCTGCTATAAACTTACGAATTTTTCGTCCGCCATTAACCGAAACCGGTTCCAGTTGAGCCCGCAATTTAACAGCAGTAGATCACCTTATGACGTCATACTCGTAACGTTTCACAACGTTTTGCGAAGTAAACACCCCAAAGCGATGGATTTTGCTCTTCTAAAAGTCCGCTGAGAGTCCATATCAAGAATATTTTTTCGTGTTAATACCCAAACGGAAACTCTCGATGCTTCTGAATACCTACAAGGACGATTTCTGGTTCCGATGTGTCACGACTATATAATAACAGACACGAGGTTGCCGAATCGATCGCTTCAATTCAGCGAGTGTATGAAGAAGAGGAGCTGGAATGTTTTCAAATAAAGTTGATTCGATGGAAACTTTGATATCTTGGTTGGTATGTAGAACCTTGATTTTGCTTCTTCGGTATTCAATCGTTGGTACAACGATAAAATTGTGAAATTGTGTTGGATCAGGATATCATGTCCGCGAGGCCTGGATGCAATGATATCCGTGTGTAAAGTAGAGTACAGTGTTTTGATATATTACTCTGTAAATCTGCGATCAGACGTTTATTTTTTCCGACATGTCGCATAGCTGTTTTCTGCCTTCTCAGCCGTCTGTTTGTTCGGTTTGGGTTGGATTCGGGCTTTCGTTTCCTTTGCGTTCGTTTGGCGGTTCGTGTTCATTCGCATTTGACGCATTTGTTGTTTCGGCGGGGAATCGCCTGACTGTTGTCGGGTAACCCTAAAATCCGGAATCCGGAACCGGAAAGAAACCGAAAACCTGAATCCGGAATCCACTAATCAAAGAAAACAAGTTCTTCAAATAAGTGAAAAATTACTGTGTGAACTTTTGCCCTAAAAATAAGGCCTGGTTTAAACGTCGCATTTTACATGCGCCGAATCAAATACTAATTTTAGTCGACTCGAATGAATACGTTAGGCTGATTTGATTTAAACGTCGCATTATTTTGCCGAATAAAATTGCTGAGCGCGAGCGACGTGTTTTAAATTCCCATTCGAGCGAACATAAATTATTTACATAATTTCAATTCGATTCGGCACATGTAAAATGCGGCGTTTAAATCAACTACCGAGCTTCAGTCGAATATTCGACTGACTCGCATCGAATTGAAACATGTCGCATTTAATTGATTTAGACGTCGCATTTTACATGCATTTAATTCGGCAATTCGATTCGGCGCATGTAAAATGCGACGTTTAAACCAGGCCTAAGAGAGCAAGTAAAAAGTCCCCAAACAAAAATTCCCTGTCTGTTCAAATTTGTGCAACCATTATTTCTAGTGAGGGCTATGATTATGAGAATCTAAGGGCCTGTTAACATTAAGGAAGGGTGCCCTGGCTAACTGGGCTACCCGGCTAGAAAGGTTGACACACACAAGGGCGGATCCAGGATTTTGAAATGGGGGTGAATTTTTGTAATAATGTCAGAGAAATCAAATGTTATTTCAATATTTGAGGGATAACAAAAAGAAAGAAGGGGGGCTCAGAAAAAGGGGGGGTGAAAATTCACCCATTTCACCTCCCCTGGATCCGCGCCTGACACAGCCCGCCTTTACATGCAATTCACCTAACCGGGACAGTGAGTGGGTTGCTTGAGTTATCTTTTAAGCACCCACTAAGTACAACAAACAAAAATGGCTGACCAAAAAAACTCTTTTTCAGCTTATTTCAGCTTCCTGCACAGGTATGGGCCTGTTCTCTGCGTTAAACTCATCTATTACATTGATTACTTCAGATTGACTGTCAATCTGTTCGGCAGATAACACTGGTTAATACGGAAGTATTCACCTTGCGTTGCCATGTTTTCGCAGCTTATCTCACCTCAGTCAGCTGGGATAGCCCAGCACCAACCGTTTACACGGTAAAAAGCTGTCCCGCCTAGGGTAGGCGGAGTACCCTGTCTAGCATTTAAACGCTTCAATGCGGTTTCTTAA
>JAHPZR010001799.1:15000-18965 GCA_019787425.1 Platygyra sinensis
CCGAAACACCGAAACGAAACCGCCGGAACAGAACCACCGAAACCACCTAAACGATTTTGCCGACATAACGATATTTAGATTTAGATTTAGAAACCACCGAAACTACCGGAACAACCGAAACGAAACCACCGAAACCGCCGGAACAACCAAAACGAAATCTGACACCGGAAATACAGTTAAAAGAGTCACATGTCGTCTCCAAGTTCTTTTTGCCCCCATAATTTTAACTTATCTCCCCTCCCAGGTGATAAACGGTAGTAGCCCACGTGAGTTGTTTTTTTTTTTACCGCCGATTCTCGCGTTTGAAACAAAGCACGAGAGCATGACCGAACAGTCGTTAAATCTCACACAACATAAATATTCACACACCAGATCTATGTACATTGCTCAATCTTTAAACCTATACTAGTAATAGTTATCACTAAAGCTGCCCCCGCTTTCTTTTATTTCTGCTCATTGAAACAATAATATTGAACGTCATTGTTCTAGTCAGATACTGAAAAAAAAACAATTGTCTTGATATGAACTCTTTTTTATATAAGAATATATTTTGACGTGACATCTTGGCCTCGCTACGAAAAGTGGTGTCCAGAGCACATGCACAATGTGCTGAACGCGATCCAGATCCAGAAACCAAACACTTGTACTTGATAGCCTAATAAATTCTAAATAAAACGAAAATGCCATAAGCTATAATGTAAGAATAATACAAGAATATTTTCTACCTAAAATCGGCAGAAAAAATAAGAATATTCAGTCTGGGCCGGAAAAATAACATCCTTAGAAAAGAAAAGAGTGTACGAGCAAACGTATCTCGAAAGCACAACAGAAGTGAAATGTAAACAAAAGTATCTCGTTACAGTCGCCATATATGCAAATTAGAGTCAAGCTTTTTGTCCTCAATGAAAACGCCGCAAAACATTTACATTTGGATCCCTGCCGTAAGATTACTCAGTGAAAATAAGCCATCCAAATAAACGAGATGCCAAAGGAATATTTCAAACTTTATTCATCCAGAGCTAACATTTGAGAGAACCTAAAACATATCTTGCAATATCAAGAGAAAAAAAACTGGCAAAAAAAACAGGTGTCAAACTCTGCAAATTACAAGCGGATAACAGCGGAAGCCACACAGAAATATGACCTCTAACGGCTTTACTCTGACGAAATGTCTCCCTGAAAACACAGGATTAGTGCTTAGCGAAATATTCAAAGATCCTCCAATCGTACCATACAAAAGGGGCAAAACTTCCTAAGCGGCTACTACACGTGAATGGGAGTCGCGCAGGCCTGTCACCTTATTGTTATCCTTGGGTAATTCTGACGATCGGAAGGTACTATACCGACATACATTTAGCTATTTAGTCGCAAATGAACCACACTGGCCTCGAATTTCGATCTAGTATACTTCAGGACTCTCTGAGCTGTTTTCCCCCCAAAATCCATCTTCAGGATCTCTGAAAGCATTTTCAATTTGTTTTAGGTCATAATCTCGGCCATTTCGAAGCGAACTTATTTGATCGCGCTGAAATAGTAATGGAGGCCGGCAAATACAAACGCTTTTCAGGGACGCTTGAACTCGAGATCTAAACCAAGGACAAAGCTCATGGCAAAGACGCCGATCCCGCAAGTCCTCGCGCCCGTGTCCCCTTGCTGTCCTCCCATGAGCGTTTGCGGGAAAAACGTCGATACCTTGCGGGCGTGCAAGCGATCAAATCGAGATTTTTTGCGGCTATATACCGGAAATACCTACATTCTCTCTTCTTCTCTCTCTATTACGCGGGGAGTCCTAAGGTGCCTCCTCGGATTTTTGGCCCTCTGGGGCCAAAAACCCTGCGGGGGCAAAAATACATTTTAGGCTCACCTTTTCATTCAGGTCTACGATCTGTTTGGTCATGCTCTCGTGCTTTGTTTCAAACGAGAGAATCGGCGGTAAAAAACAACTCACGTGGGCTACTACCGTTTATCACCTGGGAGGGGAGATAAGTTAAAATTATGGCGGCAAAAAGAACTTGGAGACGATATGTGACTCTTTTAACTGTATTTCCGGTGTCAGATTTCGTTTTGGTTGTTCCGGTGGTTTCGTTTCGGTTGTTCCGGCGGTTTTGGTGGTTTCGTTTCGGTTGTTCCGGTAGTTTTGGTGGTTCCGTTCCGGTTGTTCCGGTAGTTTCGGTGGTTCCAGTGGTTTCGTTCCGGCGGTTTCGTTTCGGTGTTTCGGGTTTTAGTACATGCCGACCTGGGGCGATAGAACTTGGGGGCGCTCAACCGGTTACCGTTATACTTTTGTCTGGTATCCGGTCACTTCGTTCCATAGTCACTTCGTTCCAAGTCACTTCGTTCCATCTTACGGTCACTTCGTTCCAAAAAATAGTCACTTCGTTCCACAAACAAATAGTTGGAAATTACAAAGTAGTTATGTTATGTTGTTGTGCAATTGTAATAGCGAATACAACTTGCCTTGATATGCTATTCAAACTGACGTTTCTATCTATAAAACTTTACTCATCCACTGTTATTTTTATCGTCGGTAGATTTGTTGCTGATCGCAGTTGTTTGACTTTTTTCAAGTGCCTACATGCGATGTGCGAAAATTTCTTATCGCCAGCACCGAAATAAACTGTTAGCTTCACTTTGTGTGTGGTAAAATAATGCCCTTATCTATGGCTTACAAGGTATAAATATGGCATACATAAAGGACCATAAAGTATTGGGTAAATTGCACAACATATAATAACTTAATCCTGAGTCCTGAAGAGAAACTAAAAGGTAGCACTTAGAGAAAATACTGCGGAACGAAGTGACTATTTTTTGGAACGAAGTGACCGTAAGATGGAACGAAGTGACTTGGAACGAAGTGACTATGGAACGAAGTGACCGCAATTCCTTTTGTCTGTTGCCAAAGCGCAAAAAATTTGCCAAAAACAGAAAAGCGTTTCCAAGTTTACGACAATCACGTTTCTTTAGTTCGTTGATGAAAATATGTTTTGTATGGAGGGCATCGGAATTCATGGTGAAGCAACTTTATTGCACAATGTGTGTTGTATGTCGGAATTCCACACTAGATAGCGTGCGTGTGTGGCACGAAACTTTTTGCGGGAGTTTAATTCTGCGTGTCTATGATTTCTATGTATTTTGCGGGAAGCAATTTCGCTGTGTCTTAATGCCCGGCAGTGAGAAAGTTTCACAGAATTTCCACTGAAAAATTCTTTCTAGCTTCTTGATGGTATTTGATGTTTCTTGGGGAATGCAGAGCGATTCCAAAAATTATGTTAGTGTGCAAGATGACGAAATATTTGTTTGTTTGTTTGTTTTTCTATTTAGCCACAATTAGTTACACATCACGAAATAAAAAATACATTCATAAATTAATAGAAGCGGCAAGGAGGGCCGTAAGAAACCACAAGGCTCAAGGCTTATACGAGATGGACCTCCTAAATCCTAGAATAAAATACAATCTTTTTATCATACTCGGCTTCACGACTATAAACACGAAGGCTTGGTGAAGATAACAAACAGTTGAATAGTACAGCAGTTTCTGTTGGCTTAATCTATTAGCTATGCCTTAGCAACCAATCAAATTGCTCATTACATATTTGGGCTGATTTAATCGACCCTGGCACATCTAGGAGTGTACTCAAAGGCCGATCTGATCGGCCCCTGGCACATCTAGGGTTAACGGCTGTCGTTCCTATACTAACAGCATTGCGCTTGTCAAGTTTGAATGACTTACAATTTTTCTTTTTGTTTTTATACGCTCTTTTAGAGTTTTTGTGCGCAAAACACTATAGGTACATGTACCAGTCGCCATCTTTTTCCTTACCGTGGATTCTGCAAGCTTGTGCATGCCATAAACATAAAACCACAATGGTCTTTATCTGACTGCCGGTCACGGTCTCAAACCGACTAAATGCCTGGCAGTCAGAAATATTCACCGAATTCCGACTGAAATCCTCAATCAAACCTAT
>JAHPZR010001800.1:0-23629 GCA_019787425.1 Platygyra sinensis
ATTGAATTCTCCATTCTTTCCTAAATAAAAGCCCTAAAATAGCCATACTTTTTAACCATTTATCCCTAAAAATCCCTACTTTTCAGGGAAAAAATCCCTAATTTCCCCCCTAATTATTGTCACAACGTGGCCAACATGCCTGAAAAATGGCCTCAGTGGGTTAAAAAGAGAACAAAACAAAAAAAAAAAACAGAGCAGACAGCATGGCAGACAAGCTGATAATTATTTCACCGCGTGGATTTCGGCAACAAAGCGAAGAATGAAGCTTGCTTCTTAGAAGCCAGCAAATGGTCCCAAATTACCGCAACCTCGTTCCCAGGGTCTTTTCCCTGGCTTGGGGGCGGGGCGGGAAAAGGCCCTGGGATCGGCCGCTGGATTCTTCATATTGATTGGTTGATTGTTTTAAATAATTCATGCAAAAACTGAGCCAAATAAAGATAATTCATGCATTATGCCGCAATCAAAATGGCGGAAAGTATGTCCACTCCGACCAAGATTTCTCCTCGAAATCCAGTTTGCAGACTCTGTGGCGATTCACATGAGAGTCGTTATATGCTTCGAATATTTAGCAAAGCTGGTTCAACAAAAGATCTGTATCCCAAAGTCTATAAAACCTGTGGCATAATAATTTCGGAGGATGATATGAGGTCAAAGGTGTTATGCCAGTAGGGGTTGTGTTTCATTCGTAAACAAGATGGAACAGTTTGTTCAGAGAGCCCAATCCATAGAGAATACGCCGTCGGATCAAAGCTTAGAATATGCTGTAAAGCGATGTGTTCAGCTTTCACCTTCGCTTCAACCGTCGAAGCGTTCATCATCTATGCACGAGGAGGAGCCGTCAAATTAAAGCCAATCACACCAACAAAAAAGCAGCTTTCCTTCTCAACTCCACAAGCTGTGTCAGTTTTAATGCCGAGATCAGCAGAAGACAGCTGCTCAACCCCTTCTGCGGATCAGCCGAAGCGAAATACTTCGAGGTCTGCAGAACATTCGTCTTTCTGGACACTGCGCAGAACCCAAGCTTGAGCTTCAAGTAAAGTACAGTTTTTTGTACTTGATCCTTATGAACGAGAGGTGGCATGAACTCAACCTGGTGAAACGTGTGAATACAGTTCTCATTATTGAAGGTGGATGTACCTAAAAGGTCAGTAATATAATATAAGCTGATGATGTCTAACACATTTTATTGTTTTCCTATATTATGTCCCTTCCCACTGCAGCAGTGTCATTGATTTATACATTGAATTCAAACATTGCATACAATCTTTTCAAACAATGCTTGACAGAACTTTTGTTATTGTTTGGTAGTTTGGTGTCGTTAGTTAGGCCGTGATTGACATTCTATTTGAAGAATCCATTGACAAACATGATTTAAAGAATGTTTGCACAGCTGTTTGAAGATATGAATTTTATTTTTGAATGGTACGGCAATTTTACAAATGAGTGCAGTGAATGAGAAAAATATTGTTTCTGGTTCGCCATTTAATCAGTTGTCTTTTCATATAAAGACAAACTAACTGTTAGCAAAAAAAAAAAACACAACCTTGAAAGTCCAATATCCTCACTGGTGAGGATATGGACACTGTCTTTTCCAGAAAATACCCATACCCCTCCCACGGAAGGTTTTCTAGAGTGAGCCCATCCACCCCTCCAGAAATTCCATTTTAGTTTCATACTTTCATTCCAAAAATTGAGCTTTTGAAACCCCCCTCCCCCTTGGAATTCCATTAACCTTCCTTGAGGTGGGCATGGACATTTTCTGGAACTTCACAATATGGCACTTAGGTCCTGGATTCAGTTTAATAATTATGGATTTTATGGTGCTGTATTTTCCAGCAGAGCACTCATGTCCTTATAGTAATAATAAGCAATCTATGCAATGAATTGAAAATAAGAGACCATTATTGCATGTATGCTGAATTTGTTACTTTTATTTCTGCTCCCCTTGTATTAGCTTCAAGAACGACTGAATAAACTTGGTGTGTGCCTGTCCACTGGGAGAAGGGATACCCTGCTTAAGCTCTTAGGAGGTCACTTTTCAGATGTAGTGGTGCAGAAAGTAAAGAAAGGAAGTGTGTTCCGAGGCACTGGTGACAACTGGGATCTGAAAATTTTGAAGGGACACATGAGAAAGGACATCCAGAATGATGATCTGCACTTGTTTGCCAGTAACCTGATTGAAAACAGAATTAACTTTAATCACTTGCCCAATGACAGCCCCAAAGGGAACATAAAAAAATTCCCTCGACATAATTTCTCTTTAAATGTACCTGAATGGAAAAGGTATGCAGAATGTGCCAAAATCATTCTTGGGCAAATTGTTCTTGAGTTCTTTCCGAAATTTAAGTTCTTGAAAGCTGTTTGTGCATGGATGTATACATGATAAGAAAAAATGTAGACAAAGTGATCAGTGTCATGGTAACAACAGAAATAATCAAATGTCAATAGTATACCCTTAATAGAGCAAATCCATATATCTACAGAAGTTCACAGTATTTACAATTTATGGTGGATGTTCTGATCATCATCAGAGTTCATTTCAGACACACACATAGTATTGTGCTCAGGTGTATGTGTGATAAGAACAAAAAATAATTTTTATACAACTGATCAGTGTCATGGCAACAACATGGATATAAACTGTAATAATTATTAATCATCAATAGCTTGTTTTAAGAGAATATATCAAGATATAATTATGTACAGTAGTACACAGTATTTATAATTTATGATGTTCTGATCATCATTAGAGTTGATTTTAGTTCTACACGGTATTGTGCTCAGATGATCAACATAGAAATATTTAGTTATCAATACCATAGTGTGTTTTAAGAGAATTTAGTATATACATACTCAGTGATCTTGGTGTTTTAAACAATCTGGTTGGTTCGCTATCTCTGGCTAATGAGCATTATTCACCCCCTACCGAGTGAATAATACGTAAGCCAAACAAAAACAAAATGGCACATTTTCCACGCATGAATTGAGAGGTCCATTAAATCGATTTTTAATGGTTTCCTTCTGAAAATGTTGTCGAGATCACTTCCTGTGTATATACTAAAACAATTATTCTTCTCAATCTCGGTGAATAGTGGTAGAATATTTATCTCGCCGCTTCGCGGCTCAGTAAATATTCTGCTACTATTCACCTTGATTTCAAAGAATAATATTGTTAAATATCAAGATTTATAATCCATTGGTCCAAATACGTCATATGACCAATCATTCTCCAGCTAGAGCTGGGAAAACTGTGAGTCTTGAAGAACAGATAATGGCGAAGGACAAATATCCGAGCATAGTTTGGCCCCAAATGGAGGCTCTTGTGTTTATTATTCTTCAAATTCTTATTTGCAACATGCACAGCTTTGAAAATTGGGGAATATTCTCCAATAGTCCCCAGTTTCAGCTGGGAATATTCAGTCACATGACATGTTTAGACCGATTGCACACAAGTTAAAATATTTATATCTACATTAGTTCACAGTATTTACAACATCAGAGTTAATTTCAGTTCTACACATAGTATTGTGCTCAGATATACATGATGAAAACAAATTTAAACAAACTGAGCAGTGTCATGGCAACCAACAACACGAACATAATGAAATATCAATAGTGTGTTTAAAGAGTCAGAATAAATCAAGATATATCTACATGTAAAGTAGTTCACAGTAATTATTGTTTATGGTGATGGTCTAATCATCAGAGTTCATTCAGTTCTACATACGGTACTGTGCTCTGATATTTAGTGAAAAGAACAAACGTAGACAAACTGATCGGTGTCATGGTAACAGAAATAATTAAATATAAAGTGTGTCTTAGAAGAATAAATCAAGATATATCTACAGTAGTTGATAGTATTTACAATTTTTGTTGAAGTTCTAATTTTCAGAGTTCATTTCGATTCGACATGTCATGAGGAGTGTGCTCAGATATAAGCGAAAAGAGCAATTTATGTTGATGATCTAATCATCATCAGAGTCCATTTCAGTTGTACACATAGTAGTGTGCTCAGATACAAGTGAAAAGTTCTGAGAAGAACAGGCTTCATTCCATATACCAATTGACTCCATAAATTCCACTCCCTCCATAACCTTTGTAGCCAGATTATTATCTACAGAAATGTGATGAACCTTGCAAGGATAACACAGTCGTTGTTAGATATAACTCTGACCTTGCTTCTAACAGATTGGGGTAGATCCTCAGTTGTTTTGAACATATGCAGCAAGAGTTCTCTTGTTGAATCCTGGAGAATCCAAAGTAATCCGGAAGGAGTTTCCTTTGACAGGTGTCTTCTGATCTGCAATATGACTTCATTAATTCTTCTACATGTTTTTCATTATTTCCAATATCAGAGTTATTGTAATAACGCGTAGCACATGATGAAAGTCCTGTACAGCCAACACAACCAATTTCTTACATGTAAGCTTTGAGGCTTCTTGGTTGTGTAATGTGAATGACATTGGTCACATAAGGAGCAACAACTCCCATGCCAAGTGCTGAGGTAGGAAATAGCACACTCACCCTTGATGGTCCTTTTTTTATTTCTGATATTATGTCTCCCTTCATGCGACTTGTTGGAGGGGTGTGAAACTGTGCAAACAGTCTTGCAGTGTGTTCATTGGCAATGGATTCAAGGATTCTGTCATAACTTTCATTCCCATGGTGATTACTTAGACGCAGTTTCTTGTCCAGGTGCATGTTAACTCGGTTAGGGTTTCTTGCAACAATTTTACAGTCACTTTTCAATCGCAGATGTTGTTTCAAGTCTACCCGTAATGAGGTGGTGGTGTTGCTGTCAGAGCCATCACAGGTACACCGGGAAAGAATGCCTTCAATACTGATTCTAAAATCTTCGCCCCTAAAAAAAAGAAACCCTGAGCTGCAAATCTTAAAGTTCAAACATGTGCAATGATACATACTAACAACATTTTTTGTTTAATAGTAAGCATGTTTATTTAGTAGTATCTTGTTATTATGGTTCAGCTGTAAGAGTATGGCATGGAGACAATGTGTAATGTTCCACCAACAATAAAAAACGTAAGCTTATTAGTTAATATCATAGAATTACAAATGTAGTTCATAGAGTAAAATTTTGGTTCTGTCCTGGTGTACGGGTTCACAAGGGAATAACCATTGTTCTTTCTTTGTTTGGGAGTCATTGGTTAGCTGTTGTGTATTGTTTGTTCCTTTGTAGCGGCTCTTGTGAACCGGTACACGAGGACAACCAAAATTTGTCATGGTTTATTTTTTTTTTTTAATCATGGTTTATATACACAGATAGAGATTAAACAGACTTTTCCCGAATTGCAGTCGCAATGTTACTACTTGTCGGTGCCGTAACCGTGATTTAGATTTTCTAGATATAAGCTAAGGCTGTAACAAAAAGTCATGACATGAATATAAACAAGGAATGAATATTTTAAGCACTTACCATCCTGGCATAGTTCAACACAGTGAGCTTCATCAAAAATGCAGGCAACAACATTGTCCTGGAAGACTTTGCTTGCCAATAGCTCTCGACCTTCCTCTCTTAACAGAGCCTCTGGATTGGCGAATACAATTGAAGTGTTGCAATTCATTACATCTTGAGGAAATTTTGTCGTGCTCGTTGGTTCTTGTTCATTTCCGAACAAGTTTTCGGCCGGTTCCTTCTCGTTTACACCAAGCTGTAAGACATCAGCGGTTAGCCTCCGAGCCTTTAAGACTTTCAGCTGATCTTCGATGATGGAATTTAATGGACATACCACGATAACTATGTCCTTGGTGGTCTTCACAGGAATGAAATGAGGTTGAAGGTGAAAGAGCATTCATTGACTTGCCAAATCCAGTGGGTAAGAGACACCAATAACATCCTGATCTTTCAGCATATATTCGAAACACTTCATTTGAAGAGGTTTAAAATTTAAAGATGGAAAATTACCGTTATTTCAAGAAAATCCGACTCGACGAAGCACTGACAAAAACTTTGGTTCACTCGAAGGGACCGCCATCTTGAAAAGTCCGTTTTAACATATGATAATTTAGTACACCCAAGATTTTTGGGTGTTCTGAGATCATGTGACCGGCCGATCCCAGGGCCTTTTCCCGCCCCGCCCCCAAGCCAGGGAAAAGACTCTGGGAACGAGGTTGAAATTACCGCAAACACCGGCGTGTAAGCCGCACTCGCAGATAAGCCGCACCCCAAGTTTGGGAACTCAAATTTTGGAAAAAAAATTTGGAAAGAAATTAAAATAAATCAAAAGCGGAGTCTTAAGAAAGATGTCAGTTATGTACATTCATTGTTTCCTCTGAAAGTTTCTAATTGAACGGACCAACCCGCGCATTAAGTAACATTTAAACAGAAAATACTAAAGCTCTTACCTATAATTTTAGCTCTGTAATGATATGAAAATCCGACTTAGACATAAATTTGATCTTTCTCTGGTATTTTTAATCCATTATTTTTCATTATGTCGACCGTTTCTCAATAGAATTTACATACAACAACATGAACGCTTCCTTTTTGGTTTGTTCGTTCGTAGCTTAGTAACCAGGCAATTGATCAGAAGTTGGGAGTACTGGGAATGATGCAGTTTTACCACACGTATTTTCGCTCGCTCGTTGAGGGATTGATTTGTGCCAAAGTGAGCGGCCATCGACGGCAATTTTAACAACTTTCTGGTGGAAAGAGATTCCCTGCCGAGTGACATTCAGCTGCTCAAGAAAGGCAACGTTAAACTGGTTAATATGAACAAAAACAGCCTTAGCCATAGGAGCCACCAAACTTGCAAAAGCAAACGTACTGAAGTATAGTCTTGTGGAGTTTTATCATTTTGCTACACAGGTCTATTGAGATTGTAAAATTTTTGCTGAAAAGGGTTCATTTATGCAAATTTATGGCATGGTCTTCAGATGTTCTCGCAGATAAGCCGCATCCCCGATTTGATACGAACATTTTGAGCAAAAAGGTGCGGCTTATACGCTGGTGTTTACGGTACTTTCTAAGATACAGTGTATCTTACTTAACAAATAATGTCCTGACTTTCAATGTAATGCCGATTTCCTGTCACGCTTTTAGTCATTTACAGAGCATTTCAGGAAAGATTAATTTTAACTAAAAAGAACTACAAATCAGTGATAGTAGAGTGCCAGGGGTACAGTAGATCTAAAGTGATCGAAACTGTACTACTATGTGGAGCAAACTTCGGCAGCATCTACGGCATATTCGGAATATTCGTTGTGGATCACTGGGAAGAACCATTTTAAATAATTCTAGTTAAGTTTAAATGTCATTTTACGGCAGGTATGTTTTGCAGGTGAAATTTAATTACTAAACGCGCACAAGCAGCCAGTAGACTTCCCGTGACCATTACATGACGCTGATTATGATCGCTCATTAAGATTGCTTCCACCTAAATGCCAAATCGGTCGAAGTAATGGGAGGAGGGTACATTCGTATGATTTCAAGCCTGCAATGAATTACTGGTTTTGAAAATAACATCTGAAATACATGTATCATCTGAAATAGCTGCTGAATTTCGTTTCTTCCCAGTGAGTACAAAAATGAAAGCACAGTGAGCTTGTGCTAATATATTCCATCGGTTAAAATCTTATGTTATTTCATTTATTTATTTATTTGCTTCATTTGTGATGGCAGTCTTCTGTTGTTGAGGGTAAACCTGAGCCAAATCTGGAATCGATGGAGCGGCCATCCAGATAGCAGACCTGCCAACTCTCACGGTTTTTCCTTGAGTCTCACGATTTTTTGTCATTTCTCACGGTCTCCCGACAAGGCTCTCAATCTCGCGGTTTTTTGGGAAAAATCTTTCTGAAAGGAAGTAAATTAAGTTGATGAATACCAATGGAACATATACGGGGAATGCTACAGCTGTAGTGCCATGAAGTAACTAACGAAAAACACTGTTCTTAGCTACTTTTTTATACCAAGCCGTGATTTTTGCTTGTATTCAATGCTTCAATAACTTATCGTTTTTCTCCGTGTCTGTCCACCCTTTTGAATGAGGAGTAGGTCTTGGGAATGAGGTTGGTGTCTAGTCCTATTCGATAAACAGTAAGCTGATCCTAACGGCAAGGAGTAGAGTAAGAAACAGAATTAAGATATAAAATAAAGACTCAAATATATTTGCCCGATCTTTCAGTTTGTAAGACAAACCTATGGGGGCTAGAAGAAAATGAATATATAGATAAATGGCGTTACATTCAAAATACAGCATAACAGAATATGATAGGCTAACATGTAAGCTAAATTTAACTATTGAGTCTACACAAGATCCCGCACTCTTCACTGGTTTGTTGTCGTGGCCTTGCCTCATTACATTGACTGTTTCTATACCTGCCAAGTGTCAGCCCTAACGCATGATTGTCACACCTGCGGATCGAAAACTTCCGGCAATGTCATGCCTACTCACCCCTGTGTTCCAATTTCTCACTCCTGGTAGAAACGTACAAGAAAGATATCGCTGTTATAGCCGGTAATTTTGTAAATAATATTGTACATTGATATGATTCTTACTAAACAACTACATATGTACATAGACATCTATTCGATAAATTGCCATGGTTTTAAAATGGCCAGTTTAAAATTACCAGTCTTTAGACGAGCTATGTATTATCTTAAAAATATTCAAAGTATCGATCAATGTACTGGCTAAACGGAAGTCTTTGGACATCTTTGGATATCATCGGAGCCCTACGAAAAATCCTGGCACTCTCAGGAGAAAAATGTCACGTCTATAAATTAAAAAAAGTTGGCAGGTATATAGTTGCCGCGATGGAAAAGGGGTTTGATCGGGGAAAAAATGGAATCTCAGAGACTACACTGGTCTCAGCGTGTCGATCGATAACTGCTTATAGCGGATCGAATCAATAACCTTTTTTCCAAAAGTTAAGAGAATACTTCTATATCTGCTTCAAGCAAATGATGAAATTCGTCGGCCATCCGTATTTGACTTAACATATGAAACCCTGTGAAAGACGCCCACTACCTTATGGAAGAACCCCTGACGATTATATGTGTTAATTATTTTTAGTGTCAGCGGTTTTCCAGTTATAATTAAATTTCAACCTGCAACCTGCAAAAGATACCTCCTGGTCATTTTAGATCATTTTAGAAATCAGTCAAGTGTGTTTTAGATCATTTTAGATAAGGACTATAAACTAAATAATGAAGAGCACAAAGAAAAACAGCACAGGAGCTCACAAACCATATTCTGGAACCAGAGGACAACATTAAGTTCACTTGTAAATTATATTCAGTTGTGTGCTATATTTTTTTAAACTGGAAGATTGGAATGTTGACTCTCTGATGGGCTTGGTGAATTAGGACTGAACAAAAAGCTCATAACATGTATGACAATACGTAGTACGAAAACGAAGACTGGGTCTTGGGTCATGAGTCTTCGTTTTCGAGGGTCTTCGTTTTCGTAACACCTGTCAGGCAAACATGTCTTGAACATGTGACAAATCAAGGTAAAAGCTCCCACCTAAAGTCCGATTTTCTTAAAGGTCAACTATCGAAATAAAGCATCATGAAAAAATAATCCTCAAAACTGATCCTTGATATCCCTCAATTGACAAAAAGATCCATGTTAAGCTCGTGTTCTTAAACGTTTTCAAGATAACATGACTCCTGTTTAGTTTTCATGCATAAAATGCTTACCTGCACTTGAGACTTGGCACATAACTGGCTTAGATATGACATTAGTAGCTCCTAGAAAAGGTTCGTTTGATTCTCACGATGAGTACAAATATCAGCCCAGAAACGACAATCTATTTCCAATTTGCATCTTGTGTCTGCCATTACTGCACCCTGAGTCATGTGAAGTCTGCATGAGTGCGCGTGTAGTCCCCGCAATTATGACATATCCACACGAGAGCCCTTGCTCCATATTGGGAAGTTAAATTTGATTGGTTTGGAATATTCGGCAGCATTAACCAGGGTTAATCGCTTCTAGGTGGTAAGCTTCTGGTAGGGTAGAATAGCATAGAGTAGAGTAGAATACAGTACAGTAGACTACAGTGGAGTAGACTAGAGTAGTGAAGAGTAGAGTAGAGTTGTGTAGAGTACAGTAGAGGTGCATAGAGTAAAGTAGAGAAGGGTAGAGTAGGTTAGCATAGCATAGGATAGAGTATAGAAGAGTAGCGTAGCGTAACGTAGAGAAGCGTAGAGTAGAGTAGAGAATGAATGAATGAATGAATGAATGTTTATTTGCCACACAGTTATATACATATTACAAATTAGAGTAACAGTAAAAAAGTCGTTTAAATGTAAGTAAAGAGGAATAAATTTTACTATAGCAATAACTGTGGCGAGGAGACCCCAAGAAACCACCAGGCTTATAAGAGGGGCCCCCTCATATGCCTATCATTAATCTAAATAATCTTACGCAATGCTTGTGCGGCATAACTAACTCAGTTTTTTTTAAAAAGAAACCCTAACATATTTTTCTTAAAGTTCAAATAGCTAGATGAATTAATAATTGATCCAGGAAGAGAGTTCCAGATTTTTGGACCTTGATAAAGAATTGTAAACTGTTTGATGTTAGTGCGACAAAAATGTGGCCGGTAATTGTTCGCTATTCTAGTACCGTAATTATGCACTTGGCGGCTTGTTTCAAATAAATTCAAAAACATTGAAGGCAATAACTGATTATGATAATAAAACATGAACTTAGAAATTTGAAATGAATTTATTTGAAAAATATCCATGATGCCTAGTTTTGCAAATAGAAGAGCAGAATGCGCTCGGTAATCTGAATATGTTATCGCTCGCACAGCACGCTTTTGCAAGTAAAATATTCTATTTAAAGTGGAAACATATGTAGAGGACCAAGTAGAATTGCAATAAGTGATATAAGGGTAAATCAGTGAGTAGTACAAGGCTAGCTTAGTTCTTGAGGAAAGGTGGAATCGAGATCTAAATATAATACCAACGGATTTTGCGATTTGCTTTGATAAAAAACTTATGTGATGCTTCCAAGTAAGATGCTCATCAAGATAGACACCCAGAAATTTGGTTACATTTGTTTGTTTTAGTAAATGAAGTCCAAAGAGAAGCGTAGAGTAGAGTAGAGAAGCGTAGAGTAGAGTAGAGAAGTGTAGAGTAGAGTAGAGAAGTGTAGAGTAAAGTGGCGTAGAGAAGAGTAGAGTAGAGTAGGGTAGTGTAGAGTAGGTTAGAGTAGAGAAGGGTAGACTAGAGTATAGTAGAGAAGGGTAGCATAGCATAGAGTAGAGTAGAGTTGAGTAGCATAGAGTAGAGTGGCTTAGAGAAGAGTAGAGTAGACTAGGGCAGGGTAGCATAGAGTAGAGTAGAGTAGAGTAGAGTAGAATAGAATAGAGTAGAGTAGAGTGCTGTAGAATAGAGTGGAGTGTAACATGTAGTGAGAGCAAATTTTTTTATCTAAACCTGTGCAGCTCTTGGGCTACTTCTATGGGAATTGTAAGGCTCTAGGTCTAGGAGTAGAGAATTCTGCGAGTAGTAGTTCAATCAGTATGAGTGTCAGTACTTATTACGGGTGTACTTGGAAGCAGTAGGAGCTGCAGATGATAAGAAACTCTATGCTATTCTTGGATCATGTTTTGGGACACATTTGCCTACACTGAGTGTTTTCAGCACTCAAGAACAAGAGTAGATTTGTGTTGAATAAGTGAATAGTCCTACGCATTACTCTTTGTAACAGCTTTATTTAGAACTGTAGCTTTCAGATTGAAGCCAACAATAATGTATGCACTGTTGTTCTTGTTTCTATTGATACAAGTATGCTTTGGGAGGAAACAATGCAGTAAAACTGAGAGGCATAGCACTGTAGACCACAAAACAAAATGCAACTATTATTATAGTAACAAAGTGCTGATGCAACAGAAAATAAAAAATGTAAAAGTTGTATTTGATTGTTTCTTCGAGTTTAAGGAACAGATGATCTGAACAATGTCTCATTATTACAAGTTTAGCAAATAGATTGTGGGTAGTGTCTATTTTTTGATTCCCACATTACCCTTTGTAACAGCTTTATTTAGAGCTAAATGTTAAGCTGTCTGACTAATTAAAATCCACAACTAATACAAAGTATGTAAGTATTGTTCTTGTTTTTTGAAGCAAGCACCCTTAGAAAGAAAGGATCGTGTATTTTGTGCACCCCTCGACCGATGTATCGGTCGACATATCGGCGGAGTGTCGACCGATATGTCGGTTGACATATCGGTCGAGTGTCGGTCGAGATGTCGACCGAGATATGTCGGTCGACATATCGACCGATGTATCAACCGAGATATCGGCCAACTATCGGCAGATATCTCGGTCGATATAGCGGCCGACACTCGGCCGATACGTCGACCATTGACTGTCGGCGGAGTATCGGTCGACTGTCGGTGGTGTATCGGTCGACTGTCTTCAGCATCCTATCCATATTCTAATACTATTTTGAAGGAAATATATAAATGAAAATAAAAAACTTTTAAAACATCGTTTTGAAGCAAGCATCGCTTCCAAAACGTTCTAAGATAATGACATGAAGCTATATGTATCACTTTGTTCCAAGTCACGGAACCAGGGCAATTAGCAGTGAAGTATCGGCGGAATGTCGGTAGCCTATCGATCGACATGTCGGTCGACAATCGAACAACCACTCTCGGTCGACATATCGACCAACATATCGGTCGAGTGTCAGTAGACATATCGACCAATACACCGGTCGATATGTCGACCGACACTTGACTGATATGTCGACCGACGTATCGGTCGACACTCGGCCGATATGTCGACTGATACATCGGTAGACACTCGGCCGCTATGTTGACCGATATATCGGTCGAGGGGTGCACAAAATACACATGATCCGAAAGAAAAAGGGTTGTACAGTGTAAAAGAGGCATAGCAAAACAAAATGCAACTGTATAGTAAGAAATTGCTCATGCATAAAAAAACTTGCATCTGATTATTCTCTGAGTAGGGGGAACAGATCATCTAAACAATACAAATTTATTTTGCATGATTGCACTCAACTTTTTAAAATATGGCACAAATCACATTATACTTGTGAGGGACATAGCATGGCGAATGTGACATTTTTTTTCAAAGAGGGAATATCTTTTTTGGGTCAAAAAGCAGTTTTACTTCAATTCAAAGGCTTTACAAAGAATTAATTATTAAAATAGCCGCAATAATTGACATTCCAGTTTGCTGGCATTTCTTGTTACAGCTTTGGTTAAAATCAATACTCCAAAAGCAATGAACAGAACAAAAAACATGTCTTTTTTCAGTTTTAGCAGTGTTTTTGACAGCCAATGGATTAAGACGATGAAAAAATAAAGAACTTTACATGTATAACTACAGTAAGCTGTGTGCACTAAATGCCATGTTCCTAAGAATTCCTCCTTGACTGGTGTATGGTGCCTATCTCCATGGTGTTGTGGGCCTATGTAGCAAAGCACAACAGTGCATAGAAACAGGACAAGGAATACATTTTGTTCCAGTTTTTGAATTTCAATTGACTTACTTTAATGGGAATTAAATCAGGCATAGGCCTTTGCATTCAGAAGAAGACTCTAAGAGCTCTTTGATAGTGTTATGTTTTCATTATTTTTAGTCCATCCACAGATCTACTAACCCCAGTCCTTTCTATGGAATGCTCTGAAAAGAGGTCAGGAAACCGGTTTAGTGTTTCATTGGTCAGGTATTGGGCACAGGAATATCCAAGAGAAATTGCTCAACTGATTGGTCAGCAACTCTATAAACAAGCTTCTGCAAGCAAGCCGAAGAAAAAGTAATGTGTACCTACTTAATACCATGTTTGTTTGGTACCTGCACCGTTGTAATAATAATAAATGGAATATTTACCCAGGATAATCATTCAGTATAAAGTACTGGTGTCAACAGGGTCTAAATTCAGGTGGTGTAAAAAAAACAGCTCTTCACAGCGTATGAATACTCTAACACGTAGACTTGGAATCTTGCACATATACTTGAATTGAGCCAAATGTCATGCTCAGCTGCTGACAAGGTAGTACTCACCGTATTCCGGAGTTAAGAAGCCTTTTAAGTTGGCAATAGTAAACTTAGGCCAGCTTGATTGCCGGGTAATGCATAAAAGATGTGATGCGAGGCCATTTGATTGTTATTGTTAAATGCAATACTATTTGAATAGTTTTGTTCTATGTGTGAACTTTAAAATAAAGTAATGACTCCTGAAAGTGTAAGATCAATACTTTAAGTGAAACATGTGTCAGAAGCAAGCCTCACCTCTCTTTGCCTCTTTTGTAACTTATTTAATTTTTAAATTTATTCCATTTTCACTGCAATTACATAAAAAATATCATATGCAATATTACAGAAAAGAAATAATAATAGTAATAATAGTAATAATAATAATAACATTAATAAAAATCTAAGTACATAACAAGGCAGCTGGGAAGACTAGAAGGAAACTGATTAACCATAAGTGCTTGTCAACCCATTATGAAAGGAAAATTACTTATAGTTTGGTTCATCTACTCCTTACACCCTTATTCCTTTCAGGGGTTCTAAAATTCAGCCAGGAACAAATTTGGAACTAGTCCTTTGTCATCTGGATTGGCTGCACAAGATTTCCCAGGAGCAGGAAGATACGAGCTGTAAGTCTATTGCTTTGTTTGTTATAAGGAGCATTTCATAAATCGCTATAGCACAAGATGTACCAACAGCCTCAGTAAATGGGCAATACTGCAGACACCTAATACAGGCTCAACTTTCTTTCCATGATGTGGAAGTTGATGCAGAAATGTACCTGCGAAATGAATGATTTAGCGAAGGTCCGAGAAATCAAATGGAGTTACCGACTAGCAGAAAATGTGGATAGAGTGTTACTTCAGACGACAGACGAACATTTACAGAAGTTTTAAGTAGTAGATAAAATATGAGCGGGAGATCTGTATGGGCGTTTACAATGGCGAGCCGATAGGCGAGCCATTGTAAACGTTCATACAGATCTCACGCGAATATTTTATCCTACTTTGTAAAATTCATTAATTATTCATGAGCGTGCAAACCAATCCCAGCACAATATTCAGATCACATGTACACAACTGTAAACCCCAATACAAATCAACTGTCTGAAAGCTCGGGGAGGGATTGAATAGGTAGCAGGGAAAGGCTGGGGTTGATGAATTATTAAACAGTAGAATTAACTTTTGATACAAACTCCTGCTCAGCTAATTAGTATTCATAAACTTTTGATACAGATCTCTACTGATTAAAATGAATAACAAAATGGACATATTTTCATCATAGAATTTAATGCGATGAAATATTGCTTCAAAGAATGTCGTTTTACCTCCTGTCACTTTTCTCCATTATGTTAAACGCCTTTTCTCCTTGTACGTTTCCCAAATGGCGATTAATGCCGCAAACAAGTAGGTACAGCGTCTTAGGAGGGTAGCGTTCCCCGGTTTGCTTCGCAACTTCACAAATGAATTTGCAGAGCCAGAAGTTTAAACTGTCGGCGGACATGTGCTCAAGTGGGACTGACAAGTCCTCGACATTGGTCGACTCAAGTCCGTTGCCTCCAGATGTTTCCAACTGCGCTTTTTTGTTCATTCTCGTATTCTGCCAGGCAGTAAAAACGTTCACCGCCCATTTTGTATTGTACTTGGTGTTTTTAGGTACGGTTTCAGACAATAACAAAATTTCTTCCTTTTCAGTTTTCGGCGGACGAAAACGAACTGTTGCCATACTGGCGATTTGGCAGTGACTGAAAATTTAGAATATTTCTATTATTGTCTCATGCACTGTCTCCTGTGGGACGTACAGCATTTTGGCATCCATGTCACAAAACAATACTTTGCATTCAATTTATTGTTTTCCTTTCGCAAGTAGGTGAAAATATTTGCGTCCGATGTGTATAGCATTCTGGCATGCATGTCCAATGAACGAATCCCATAACAATACTTTGCATTCAATTTAATGTATTCATTTCCCAGTATTGATAAAGACAGGGTGCATAGTGATCGAACTCTAGGAAACATCAACAAAGATGCCTTGTACTTGTTTGACTGCAGACGTGGCTTCCATCAGAGTGAATTGTAAAATTTATGTGACCGCTTTGATGATTAATACATTTATTACGTTTTTGCTCGAACAGAGTACATTACCAGCTGTTATTAAAGTGCATATGAAGTAAAAATTAATTGCTGCTTATTTGAAAGGCCTTTCAAAGTATAGAAGAATGGCGTGTTTCTTTTTAGAATATCTTATTTCGTTTTAGAGTTATTTACATTTTTGTGAGTTAATCATAAGTAGTTTCAATAAAGCAGTACAACACTCGATCAAGAATATCTCTAGAAATATTAAAGCGGTGTTCTTCAAACTTGGCATCAGGACTTAACATCACAAAAGAAGCAAAATGACTCCTGTTGTTCCATTGCCATGACAGCAGTTATGCCGCTGGTCCTGTTTTAATTAAAACTAAAATTCCCAGATTTTATCCTAAACGAGGATCGTCCACTCACAACAATCTAATGGGGATAGTTAAGGCCATAATTATGGGAACCATTTGAGTGTTGAGCTAAAACCTCTGTCCCACTTTAAAAGATTGCAAATGGGGATATTTGGTTTTTTACAGATAGAGACTGGAGCCGAGAGTGTTGCCATGGCTACAACATAGTTGTTATTCTTTTTCTTTTGTTATGTACATTTCTGCTGCCAAGTTTGAAGAACACTGCTCCAATATTTCTGGAGATATTCTTGATTGAGTGTTGTACTGTTTTAGGGGAACCACCTATGGACATCATCACTTTCCTCATTTGCATAATACAAAAATGTATATATCTCTAAAAAGAAAAAGATATTCCCAAAAAGAAAACACCATTATTCTTTACTTTGAAAAGCCTTTCAAATAAGCAGCTATTATTTTTTTTTACTTCATAGGCACTTTAAATTGCTTAAATAAGCAATGTTTTCATGATGAAATACAGAGATATATATTCAGTACGATTACAGCTTCTTGATATTTCTTTGAGACATGCATCAAACCAATGTGCACCGCAAATGATCAAACTCGCAGTAGCTACAGCCCGACTTATGATCTTAGATCGTCTTGTTTATTTCAAAATATTTCAACATAATGCCAAAGCTGGCCTTTGCCCCGCCTTTGCCCACTTTGGCAAAGATGAAAAAAGCCATTTGACATAATCTATTATCTATACAAAATGAAGAATTTTATTGGTTACTATGTGTAGAAAAGAATTGTGATTGGTCAAGGAAAATCACGCCACTGTCAAACCTGACCAGGGCGTCGCTCCTCATGGAATGAAAACTTACAGCAAAAGCAGAATTGAACTGCGAAATCTACAAATCTTAAAGAAAATGCTGGAAAAATCAAGTCAGTTTTTGTCATCGGAGCAGCCCTGTGAGCCGAAAAGCTTTGATGTTGCCTTGAAAGTTGCAGGAGTTGAAAAAATATTCTCGGAAAACTTGTGGTTGCATCAACCTAGAGGCCATTTGATTCCAGTTTTGAATGAAAGGAGCATAAATGACGGTGGAGATTTTTGTCTTCTGTTGTTGGTAATTCTCAAATCAGTTTGACATAGTGGCAGAGACACATTTTAGCTGCGATACTGTTGGCCAAGAGCTGCCGTTAGCTATACTTAACTTGCTGCTGTGCCCTGAAATGGACAGGAACATTTTTTTTAAAATTTAATTTATTTCAATTTAATTTTAATTTTTAATTTTAAGTTTTGAGTCATCAGCTGCCTGAATGTAACTTGTTAGTTTAAGGCCCAAAAAAACTTACAATTACTGTGTGTCAAGACGGTTTTAAATTTTACTATGGTGTTTCACGTGGAATTTCGTTCATTCTAAATTCATTAATACGTTGAACTAGCAAACGTGATACTTTTAGTTTTTCAACGCCAACGTTTGTAACTTGATACTTTTGTTTTTCTCGCAAAGTTTGTAACATGATACCCTTGTTTTCTCAAAAACATACAAAGAAGATATGCTCGCTTTTTTCCTGAGAAAAATGAAATAATGTTATTTGCTTATGAAAAAATTGGAAGAGGAATGATTTTGTTTCAATCAAGAGGCAAATTTTCATATCATAAACAATTATTGAATTTATGGAAAGCTCGGAAAAAATCCGAGTCCCAGATGGAATTTGAACCCACGAGCGCATAAGTCTTTAATATACGATAAACAATTACTAATTTAATTATCAAATAGTCACGTCGTGTCTCGAAATAGCACGATCTTATTAGGTTGCCACCGATGGTGTTAACAGTAAACCAGTTCAAAATACACAACGATATTGATTTATACAACTGAGAAGCGTTTCAACTTGACCGATATTATGTCCTACATAGGTGAATGCGCCCCCTCAAAGACTGACTAAATTTATTTGCGGTTTCCGTGCATGAGTACCACAGTGTCTACAGTAATATTTGATGCCGTTAACTCGGAAGTGTTTCGGGTAAATACATTTGTGAACTTCTTGTTCTCTTTCATAGGAGAGAAAATAAACAAGCGACTGAGAAGATCCATTCGTTTCCCTGTTTAAAGCTTAACAAAGACGAAGTAGTTTGAAAACCGCACACGGCATTTTTGAACCAAGCAAGGGATGACTCCAAAAGATACGCTGTCACAAAAGCGTTCTTTGCACTAAAAGGGGGAACTGATATTACCCGAAATATGACTGCTATTGGCCGGTAAGACGAGAGTGTGGTATTGCACGCGTGAATCTGAACTCGAAACGGATTGTATCATGCTGACAATGCTAGAGCGCATGCGTCTTACATACTGTGTTCAACTGCAAGGAAAAGCACTAAACATTTGTGTATAATTGTGTATGAAATGCATCGTCCCAACATATAGTTAACACTAACGCTAATCAATCTGCACATCTACGCATGCGCTTCGTGTAAATCTCTTTTGTTGTTAAGAGAATAGTACCACAAGGATAACAAGAGAATATTGGAACCATATATAGTTTTCTGATGTTACGAAAGAACTTATGTAAGTATGGTACGTTTTACGTAGCAATCAAAGGTACCTACCCCACCCGCTCAAAACAAGGCTAATTAATTAATTGAAATTAATTAATTAAACAAACATTAAAGTTTACACCTTATTGCCATAGGGCGTTAGCGCCGTCAATCCCCAAACCATCCCAATAGTGCACTCTGCACTAACTAGTGAGACAATCTCAGATAGTGCAGAGTGTTATGCAGGACTGTCAGTACGTTTTGAGTCATCAGCTGCCTGTATGTAACTTGTTAGTTTAAGGCCCAAAAATAACTTACAATTACTGTTTGTCAAGACGGTTTTAAATTTTACTGTGGTGTTTTACGTGGAATTTCGTTCATTCTAAATTCATTAATACGTTGAACTAGCAAACGTGATACTTTTAGTTTTTCAACGCCAACGTTTGTAACTTGATACTTTTGTTTTTCTCGCAAAGTTTGTAACATGATACCCTTGTTTTCTCAAAAACATACAAAGAAGATATGCTCGCTTTTTTCCTGAGAAAAATGAAATAATGTTATTTGCTTATGAAAAAATTGGAAGAGGAATGATTTTGTTTCAATCAAGGAGGCAAATTTTCATGTCATTGATAAACAATTATTGAATTTATGGAGAGCTCGGAAAAAAATCCAAGTCCCAGATGGGATTTGAACCCACGAGCGCATAAGTCTTTAATATACGATAAACAATTCCTAATTTAATTATCAAATAGTCTCGTCGTGTCTCGGAATAGCACGATCTTATTAGGTTGCCACCGATGGTGTTAACAGTAAACCAGTTCAAAATACACAACGATATCGATTAAAACAACTGAGAAGCGTTTCAACTTGACCGATATTATGTCCTACATAGGTGAATGCGCCCCCTCAAAGACTGACTAAATTTATTTGCGGTTTCCGTGAATGAATGCCACAGCGTCTACAGTAATATTTGATGCCGTTAACTCGGAAGTGTTTCGGGTAAATGCATCTGTGAACTTCTTGTTCTCTTTCATAGGAGAGAAAATAAACAAGCGACTGAGAAGATCCATTCGTTTCCCTGTTTAAAGCTTAGCAAACACGAAGTAGTTTGAAAACAGCACACGGCATTTTTGAACCAAGCAAGGGATGATTCCAAAAGATACGCTGTCACAAAAGCGTTCTTTGCACTAAAAGGGGGAACGCACGCATGAATCTGAACTCGAAAACGGATTGTATCATGCTGACAATGCTAGAGCGCATGCGTCTTACATACTGTGTTCAACCGCAAGGAAAAGCACTAAACGTTTGTGTATAATTGTGTATGAAATGCATCGACCCAACATATAGTTAACACTAACGCTAACCAATCTGCCCATCTGCGCATGCGCTTTGTGTAAATCGCTTTTGTTCTTAAGAGAATAGTACCACAAGGATAACAAGAGAATATTGGAACCATATATAGTTTTCTGATGTTACGAAAAAAGCTTTTGTAAGTATGGTACGTTTTACGTAGCAATCAAAGGTACCTACCCCACCCGCTCAAAACAAGGCTAATTAATTAATTGAAATTAATTAATTAAACAAACATTAAAGTTTACACCTTATTGCCTTATTTCCTTATGGCCTTATTGCCATAGTGCGTTAGCGGCGTCAACCCCCAAACCATCCCAATAGTGCACTCTGCACTAAAAATATGGCGAGCCATGTTAATTCAAATTAATTAATTAACCTTGTTCTGGTGGGGTGGGGTAGGTACCTTTGATTGCTACGTAAAACGTGCTACAGTTACCTTACTCCTTGAATAACATCACAGAACTATATATGGTTCCAATATTCTCTTCTTATCCTAGTGGTACTATTCTCTTAAGAACAAAACCAATTTGCTCGAAGCGCATGTGCATGGAAAAGGCGCGTTATAAATTTTTCATTATTATTATTATTATTATTATTATTATTATTATTATTAACTATATGTTAGGTAAACGATGCATTTCATACACAATTACACACAAACGTTAAGTGCTTTTCCTTGTGATAGAATACAACATGTAACATGCATGCGTTATAGCATTGTCGCCATGATACAATCTGTTCTCGAGTTCAGATTCATGCCTGCAATACCACACTCTCATCTTAGCAGTTGTATTGTGTAGTTCCAAAAATATTCATACCCCCACCACGGAGGGAATTTTTAAGTACGCCCCCCTCCTCCTCGGAATTTCCATTTTTTTGACCACTAAAATAACCCCCCACCCCTCCAGAATTTCCACTACTATTTCGTACACCCCCATACTCTCTGGAACTAGTGAGGCAATCTCAGATAGTGCAGAGTGTTATGCAGGACTGTCAGTACGTTTTGAGTCATCAGCTGCCTGAATGTAACTTGTTAGTTTAAGGCCCAAAAATAACTTACAATTACTGTTTGTCAAGACGGTATTATATTTTACTATGGTGTTTTACGTGGAATTTCGTTCATTCTAAATTCATTAATACGTTGTCTAGCAAACGTGATACTTTTAGTTTTTCAACGCCAACGTTTGTAACTTGATACTTTTGTTTTTCTCGCAAAGTTTGTAACATGATACCCTTGTTTTCTCAAAAACATACAAAGAAGATATGCTCGCTTTTTTCCTGAGAAAAATGAAATAATGTTATTTACTTATGAAAAATTGGAAGAGGAATGATTTTGTTTCAATCAAGAGGCAAATTTTCATATCATTGATAAACAATTATTGAATTTATGGAGAGCTCGGAAAAAATCCGAGTCCCAGATGGGATTTGAACCCACGAGCGCATAAGTCTTTAATATACGATAAACAATTACTAATTTAATTATCAAATAGTCACGTCGTGTCTCGGAATAGCACGATCTTATTAGGTTGCCACCGATGGTGTTAACAGTAAACCAGTTCAAAATACACAACGATATCGATTAATACAACCGAGAAGCGCTTCAACTTGACCTATATTATGTCCTACATAGGTGAATGCGCCCCCTCAAAGACTGACTAAATTTATTTGCGGTTTCCGTGCATGAGTGCCACAGTGTCTACAGTGATATTTGATGCCGTTAACTCGGAAGTGTTTCGGGTAAATACATTTGTGAACTTCTTGTTCTCTTTCATAGGAGAGAAAATAAACAAGCGACTGAGAAGATCCATTCGTTTCCCTGTTTAAAGCATAGCAAACACGAAGTAGTTTGAAAACAGCACACGGCATTTTTGAACCAAGCAAGGGATGATTCCAAAAGATACGCTGTCACAAAAGCGTTCTTTGCACTAAAAGGGGGAACTGATATTACCCGAAATATGACTGCCATTGGCCGTTAAGACGAGAGTGTGGTATCGCACGCATGAATCTGAACTCGAAAACGGATTACAATGCTAGAGCGCATGCGTCTTACATACTGTGTTTAACCGCAAGGAAAAGCACTAAACGTTTGTGTATAATTGTGTATGAAATGCATCGTCCCAACATATAGTTAACACTAACGCTAATCAATCTGCGCATTTGCGCATGCGCTTCGTGTAAACCACTTTTGTTCTTAAGAGAATAATACCACAAGGATAACAAGAGAATATTGGAACCGTATATAGTTTTCTGATGTTACGAAAGAACTTATGTAAGTATGGTACGTTTTACGTAGCAATCAAAGGTACCTACCCCACCCGCTCAAAACAAGGCTAATTAATTAATTGAAATTAATTAATTAAACAAACATTAAAGTTTACACCTTATTGCCTTAGTTCCTTATTGCGTTATTGCCATAGTGCGTTAGCGGCGTCAACCCCCAAACCATCCCAATAGTGCACTCTGCACTAAAAAGTACCCGTAGCTTTGCCAAGAAAGTGTGTTAAAGTAAAAGTAAATACTCCAAACATTTAGTCTATATATCTATTTATAGTTCGCCACTAAATTTTCCTTTGTCGTCATTGGTCAAAACTGATCACATCGTACGATCTCAGGCAGGCACTATCTGTCGTTACTAGAATTCTACTAGTATACTAATGCAAATGCTGCAATCTGATTGGCTGAGCTACTCGCATACTATCAGCCATTAGAGTACAGTTGGCTGCCGGTCGTCCACAAAATGCGATGTTTTTATAGTTTTTCCAAAGTTTTGGAAGGAATTTTAGATGTAAATGGGTCATTAAATTCCTGAAAAAACTAAAAGAAGCACATTTACGGTTTCTTGACTTTAAAAACTTGAAAATATTAAAAAAAGTGGGTACGCACGTAAACAAGTGCAAATTTGCCAAGGACAGTTCGTTACGTGCAACTTTGTTTAAGGGTTAAGTTCAATAATGCACGGGAAAATCATTGGAAGCCGATATTTTTGTTAATTTCAGTTAGAATTTTACTAAAACAATTAAATCATTTGCTCTCGATTCCTGTGAGGCGATAGTTGATTCGGCATTCGGCCTCATTAACTATTACCTCATAGAAATCTCGAGCTCATAATCAAATTGTTAAATAGAATGCCCTGGGGTGACTTTCAGACGATAGTGCCCACTCAGTGGAAGTGGCTCATCAAAGGCAGCTTTCTCCTACAGTTTTTAATCGTTCCATGTGGATTTTAGTTAGAAGAGAGCAAGAGAAGTATTTTTTTAGGCTAAAAACTGCAGTTAATTACGGTACAGTAAACGTCAAGCGGGCGCAGAGGTTTCAAGATTCGAGG
>JAHPZR010001801.1:0-2500 GCA_019787425.1 Platygyra sinensis
TGCCATCCAAATACAAATTGGTGACAAAGCGGGAGAAGCCACCTCGTACGGAAACTTAGGAGCTGTCTTTCAATCTCTTGGTCAATACGACAAAGCTAAAGAATACCTTGAGAAAGCCCTTGCCATCAGAATTCAAATTGGTGACAAAGAGGGAGAAGCCAGCTCGTACGGAAACCTAGGAACTGTGTTTCAATCTCTTGGTCACTATAAGAAAGCTAACGAATATCTTGAGAAAGCACTTGCCATCCAAATACAAATTGGTGACAAAGCGGGCGAAGCCACCTCGTACGGAAACTTAGGAGCTGTCTTTCAATCTCTTGGTCAATACGACAAAGCTAAAGAATACCTTGAGAAAGCCCTTGCCATCAGAATTCAAATTGGTGACAAAGAGGGAGAAGCCAGCTCGTACGGAAACCTAGGAACTGTGTTTAGATCTCTTGGTCAATATGAGAAAGCTATCGAATATCTTGAAAAAGCACTTGCAATCCAAATACAAATTGGTGACAAAGAGGGAGAAGCCACCTCGCACGGAAACTTAGGAACTGTGTTTCAATCTCTTGGTCAATACGACAAAGCTAAAGAATATCTTGAGAAAGCCCTTGCAATCAAAGTACAAATTGGTGACAAAAAAGGAGAAGCCAGCTCGTACGGAAACTTAGGAACTGTCTGTCAATCTCTAAGTCAGTATGACAGAGCTAAAGAATATCTTGAGGAAGCCCTTGCCATCCAAATACAAATTGGTGACAAAGCGGGAGAAGCCACCTCGTACGGAAACTTAGGAGCTGTGTTTCAATCTCTTGGTCAATACAACAAAGCTAAAGAATATCTTGAGAAAGCTTTTGCAATTAAAGTACAAATTGGTGACAAAAAAGGAGAAGCCAGATCGTACGGAAACTTAGGAACTGTCTGTCAATCTCTAAGTCAGTATGACAGAGCTAAAGAATATCTTGAGGAAGCCCTTGCCATCCAAATACAAATTGGTGACAAAGCGGGAGAAGCCACCTCGTACGGAAACTTAGGAGCTGTGTTTCAATCTCTTGGTCAATACGACAAAGCTAAAGAATATCTTGAGATAGCTTTTGCAATTAAAGTACAAATTGGTGACAAAAAAGGAGAAGCCAGCTCGTACGGAAACTTAGGAACGGTCTGTCAATCTCTTGGTCAATATGACAAGGCTAAAGAATACCTTGAGAAAGCCCTTGCCATTAGAATTCAAATTGGTGACAAAGAGGGAGAAGCCGCCTCGTACGGAAATCTAGGAACTGTGTTTATATCTGTAGGTCAATATGAGAAAGCTATCGAATATCTCGAGAAGGCTCTTGCCATCCAAATGCAAATTGGTGACAAAGCGGGCGAAGCCACCTCGTACGGAAACTTAGGAACTGTGTTTCAATCTCTTGGTCAATACGACAAAGCTAAAGAATATCTTGGCAAAGCCCTTGCAATTAAAGGAGAAATTGGTGACAAAAGGGGGAAGCCAGCTTGTACGGAAACTTAGGAACGGTCTGTCAATCTCTTGGTCAATATGACAAGGCTAAAGAATACCTTGAGAAAGCCCTTGCGTTCAGAAATCAAATTGGTGACAAAGCGGGAGAAGCCACCTCGTACGGAAACTTAGGAACGGTCTGTCAATGTCTTGGTCAATATGACAAAGCTAAAGAATACCTTGAGAAGGCTCTTGCCATCCAAATGCAAATTGGTGACAAAGCGGGCGAAGCCACCTCGTACGGAAACTTAGGAACTGTGTTTCAATCTCTTGGTCAATACGACAAAGCGAAAGAATATCTTGAAAAAGCCCTTGCAATCAAAGTACAAATTGGTGACAAAAAGGGAGAAGCCAGCTCGTACGGAAACTTAGGAACGGTCTGTCAATCTCTTGGTCAATATGATAAAGCTAGAGAATATCTTGAGAAAGCACTTGGAATCAGAAAACAAATTGGTGACCGAGAAGGAGAAGGCGCTGATTACGGAAACTTAGCAGTTTTGTATCAGTCTGTTGGTGAATTTGTCACGGCTGAAGGTTATTGCGAGATGGCACTATCAATTATTCGAGACATACAAGACTTAGAAAAAGAGTTCGAAATTCTTTGTCTTTTTACAATAGTGAAGTTATGCGAATACAAGATTGAGGAAGCGTTTGATTGTCTGTTACTTAGTATGGAGAAAAGCGAGGCCTTACGAATTTTCTTAAGGAACAACGATGATTTTAAGGTATCGTCTTCAGACGTTCACCATTTTCCCTACCGAAGTCTTAGTGCATTTTTCTGTTTGGGGGGAAATCCAAACTATGGTCTTTATGTTTTAGAGCTGGCACGTGCTAGAGCGTTAGCAGACTTGATGTCGTCTCAGTATTCTGTTAAAAATCAAATCTCAGCTGATCCACAATCGTGGACTGGTATTGAGAATATTATGAGAGAAGAAAGTAACTCTTCTTGTGTGTACCTTTCTTACCATGCTGATGATCTGCTTTTCTGGATTCTCAAGACAAGTGGAATCATTC
>JAHPZR010001801.1:15000-42500 GCA_019787425.1 Platygyra sinensis
TCCACACGTTATCAGATTAGATGCAGATTTATTATTTTTCCAACCTAGAGAGCGGATTAAATATTATTTCATAGGTACTGAGATTTACCCACGAAAATCGTAGTGAATAAAATTTGTACTGATTCTAAATGTAGCCAATCAGGAGCACGAACAGTAAAATTTCACCGTGAAAAATTATTGTTCGTCCAATCAGCTACGCGAACGACGAAATTTCACTAATGATGAATGAACGTACTGAAGAGAATGTCATGCGAGAGCCGTTGCACAAGACCCGCACGCTTTGAAAAATGGCAGTATGAAGGTTTGTTTCTGTTTGCTCAGTTGAAGAATTTATTATTAATTATTATTAATTTATTAAGAGCAAGAAAAGAAAAAATACCGCTCAAAAAAACTAAACGAAATGTAAGAACACTGGAAAATTGAAGATATTTCAGCCGTTGAGCTGAATGAATACATCAGCCAATTTATTACCTCCGTCCGCACCAAAGATGGCACCGAGTACGAGCCAACTTCGCTTCGAAGTTTAACCGCCAGCTTCGAACGACACTTGAAGAAAAAGAACTGTTCTGCCAGCATAATCAACGACCTGGTCTTTGAGAAAACCATAAAAGTTCTTCAATCCAAGCAAAAACAGCTAAAGAAGCAAGGCAAAGGGAATCGATAAACCCAACGCATCGGTAGCTTTGTCAAGCGCGGAAGTATTGTACGTCAAGAGTCTGTTCGGTATGTGATAATGCTTGCTACTGACGAGACTGAAAGAGATCTTGTCGCTGTTTACAAACGTGTTGCCAGGAGGAGACCTGAGGAAAAAAATCAAGACGATGCTACCTAGTCGTAAACAACATTTCAAAGCCGTGCAGACTCGCTCGCAAGAAAAGGCTGGTTAAAGTCCGGCGCTGCTGGTGTAAACAAACTCAACCATTCAATGAAGACAATGGTTCAGAAGGCAGGAATTCAAAACAACACTCTTCTAGACATTTGACTTCATTGAAATATGATGAACACAGTAAGTTATGTAAACTTTATTAGCTTTCATTTAAATTTTGCTGTTGTTGCGCGATTTTGAAAATCTTTTTTACGTATTTCATAGCCCCATTTGTGAAATATGTCTACGAAATACTACAAGCCAAAAAGACTCAGATTACTTCATGAAAAATGCTTTAAATGATTTTATTCACTCAGAAAACTCAACTCGTGAATAAAAATCGTACGCTCGCATTTGACGGTCACACCACATCAACAAACCCGTACTCGTATGAAATAAAAGCAATTCTTAAGTAACTGGCCAATCGAAAATTATCAAACGTTTCTAAAGCAGTTCACAGTTTATAGCTATTGGTTTAGATCGTTCTCCAATAGGCAGAGCTTCTGAATAGGCCTCATGTACACTGCATCCTTAGTTTTGACCATAGCCACCCGAACTAGGCCATCCGGACCAGGGTAGGTTTCAAGAATCCGACCAAGGTTCCAACGTCCTCGTGGGATGTTGTCATTTACCAACAGAACTAGAGCGTTGGGCTTCTAATTGGTTAGGGCCTTGTGCCATTTGCTTCTGGTTTGCAAGGTAGGCAGATATTCCCTCAGCCACCTCTTCCAGAAGAGGTCCGCCAACAGCTGGACTTGTCTCCACTTCTTCCTGTTGTACGCATCTGTTTCCTCAAAGATGCCCGGTGGCAAACAAACGGTTCGTCGCTGCTTCGAGAAATGAGCCGGTGTTAATGGTTGAAGATCGTTTGGATCATCTGAATTAGCTGTAAGGGCTCTCCCGTTCAGAATTCGTTCAACTTCGGTCAACAGCGTTTGCAATACTGTGTCAGTGACTGTTTGAGATCCAATGATCGCCTTCAAAGCCGTCTTTGCGCTCCGCACCATTCGCTCCCAAATGCCAGACATGCTGGATGCTGCAGGTGGCTGGAAAATCCACTTGAATCCTCGCTGTAGTAGCTCACGTTCAATTTTCTGGCCATTCCACTCTTCAATGCTCCTTCTCAATTCTCGCTCAGCGCCGACAAAATTCGATCCTCTGTCACATCGGAGCTCCTAAAACGTCACCGCGACGATTTATGAACCTTCGAAGGCACATTATAAAGTCGTCTGTGTCCATGGAGTAACCAATCCAATGTACACTGCGAGTATTTAGGCAGGTGAAAGGCAGCACCATCGTTTAGCCGTTCCCCGGCCATGCTTAACGTAAAACGGACCGAACAAGTCCATGCCTGTGTTAGAGAACGGAGGTTCGTAGGCCATCATTCGACTAGTTGGTAGTGGAGCCATATGTTGGTTCATCGGTTTGGCATTCAACCTTTTACAGGTGATGCATTGGCTGAGAACTGAACGAACCAACACACTGATCTGAGGAATCCAGAACCTTTCTTCGTACTTTCGCTATGCCGTGTTCATGACCTAAGTGCCCGATCATTTTGTGAGTATGGCGGATTATCAGGGAAGTTGCCGAGTGCTTCCTTGGGAGGATTATTTGTTGTCTGGCTGCATCAGTAACTGGAGGCCTTTGCACGAGACCCTTGACTCTCGGTGCCCCATCGCTGTCAAGAACTGGGTTCAGATTGGCAATACGACTGGTTGACTTAACTGTTCCTTTGGTCTCCAGGTCTTTAATTTCTTGCTTGTATGCTGAGCGTTGGATGATTCTGGCAACAGCTAAAGTTGCGGCCTCGTAATCTTCAACGGTGAGACAGCCTATGCGAACTTCCTTCGGATCGCGAACAAAATGAGTAAAGCGGATAACCCAGGCCACTTTACGCCTTAGATTGTCCCAGTCTGACGAGTTGCTGATCACCCATTGTAGCGTACGTTCGCCAGTGGGACGTTCGGGCATTGGCTTTCTTTGAGAGGACTCTGAGCAGGCATTTACATCAGTGACAATTGGCGCTGGTCTCTTTCTTTAACTCCAAATTTTCGTCAGGGATTTCTCCAAGTCCAACATTTGGCCATGAAGACTCGGGTTGCCATAAGAACTCTGACCCTCGGAGCCAGCGGTGATTACGGGCAAGTTCCGATGGGTTTATACCCCTTGACGCGTCGTCGGCTGGGTTTAAAGTTCCGGGCACATGATTCCACTCTGTCGGGCACGAATTCTCTCTGATCTCCTCGACTCGATTAGCGACGAATGTTTGGAAGCAACGTTTTTCGTTCTTTAAGTAATGCAGCACAATCTCACTGTCCGTCTCAATAGGTGGTACTTTGGATGTTTACGTCTAATTCTTCTCTTAGTGTCTTGTTGATGCGGGTCGACAGGACGGCCGCCTGCAACTCGAGTCTTGGAATGTTCGTAAATTTGACGGCAGCATTTCTGACCTTGCCCATGACAAAGGAGCAATGTATGGTGCCGTCTGGATATTTCACTTCAAGGTAGGACGACGCGCCATATCCAATCTCAGAAGCGTCGGAGAAGATGTGGAGCTGCAGTTGACATTCGGAGAATTCTGTTTCCGGCAGGAAGTAGTTTCGTGGGATACGCAACTCTGATGGCGATGGTAGCTGAGCATTTCACGACCTCCACCTACCTTGAAAGTGGTCGTCCAGTGGTTCCTCCCAATTCACTTTGGCCTTCCACAAATCCTGTATTAGCGATCTCGCAGCTAGAGTAACTGGTGCCGCAAACCCCAAAGGATTGTACAAGGAACACACGGTGGATAGTATTCCCCGTTTTGTTTCTGGGCGATGCAACTCTTTGATTTCAAATCCCAGTTCATCTGATTCTGCGAACTAAGGGACACCTAATGCTCTCTCCACTGGTAGCTCATCTAGTTTCGAGGTTCAGCTCGGGGCGCGGCTCTTCTCTCGGCGGAATTGAGGCTAGGATATTCTTGCTATTTGACATGAATTTTGTGAGGTGGAAACCGCCACGCTCTAGGATGTTGATCAAATCTGCGGCTAAGCTGACTGCGGTAGGCTCGTCGCTGAGGGAAGGCAGGGCGTCATCAACGTAGAAACTCCTCTCGATGGCCTCAACAACATTTGGGTTGAAACTGTGGGCATTATCATCTGCAGCTTGTCTTAAAGCAGAGTTGGCAACGCAAGGAGCGCTCTCGAATATGTGCACATTCATGGCGTAAACATCGGTAGGATCATTGTAACGTGCCCGTCCACCATAGAAATCGTAGCGCATCTTGGTCATGTTCGCGCACGCGTACCTGATGGAACATGGATTGTACATCGGCAGCGAGACCACTCTTGCCCTGTCGGAAGCGAAGGAGTACGCCAATGAGACTATTTGTCATGTCTGGCTCTTGCATAAGGTTTTTGTTTAGCGAGGTGCCCTCAAATTCAGCAGCAGCATCGCGGAGCAATGCGGAACTTTCCAAGCTTGTGCGGGTTGACGACTGGATGGTGAGGCAGATACCAAGTTATGGAACTCGCTTGAGCTGCTTCTTCTTGGGTCAAGCGGTGGGCGTTTCCCTTAATAATGTATTCGTTCATTACATCTCGATATTTGGCCGCCAGCTCTTCATTCCTTTCTTAGTGAGGCGCCGCCTTAGTGATTCTGCTCGTTTATCGGCCAATGAACGATTGTTAGGCAGCTGCGGGTTGTCACATTTCCATAACACACCGATCTCATAATGTCCATCTACGTAGGTAGTGGTGTACTTTTTGATCTGCAAGGCTCTTTTATCTTCCACTGAGAGAGGCTTTCCTCCTGGTTTCGTTGTTCCATAGTCTTCTATCTTCCAGAATCTTTCTATTAAATCATCGGGTTGATGGCCGATAGAGATGAAGTTCACCGCGGTCTCTCTGCGTTTCTTGCCAGCTAGTGGGCCTGCAATGCTCCAACTAAGGAAGTACCGGTAACCATAAGGGCTGTTCGTCTCTGCAGGAGCTCTCACCTCCCTTTGTCGATGTGCGTTGAGTATGTTACTTCCAACCAAAATGGATGCACGCTTTACATCTACCTCAGGGTTCAATTCTTGCAAGTGCGGGTACTTTGAAACGTGTACGGTTTCAGGCAGGACTTGTCCTGATTGGTTTAACTTTGGGAGTACATAGGCCTTATTCACGTCTATGTCCTCTCCATAACCATCGGCAGGGCTGAGGGTAAACGAGACGCATCGAGAGTCTTGTCAGTGTTAGTGATCGTGTTGATTCCTATTTGATCCTTATTTGTTCAGGGATCCTTTTAAAACCAAGCTGATCAGCCAGTTCACGATCAATAAGTGTGTCCGTACACCCACTGTCCAGGAAGGCATAAGTGGAGGTGGTAGAATCATTCCCTGCAGTGATAAATACTGGTACAATGTTCAGTGAGACTTGGGTTTTCGTGGTGTTGGCTCCCGCCGAGGTGATAGATGTTGGCGGTTTGTTTCCAAGTGGGGTTCGGCGACCTGAACAGGGACCTCTGTCTTGGCGATAGATACATTTCCGCTTGTGTTACAGTTAATGTTCCTATCCCTGGTGTCTCTAGGATACCGACGGCGTTGATTTGTGGTCACTTCCCTGTGCAAGAGGCTCAGGTGATGACTAGGACAGTACGCGCAGTCTGGTGGCTCAGGGCAGGAAGTTGCGCGATGATCATGCTTAACACCACCGCAATTGAAGCAGAAGCCGTGCGATGCTGCATATTGCCTTCGCACTGCCACGTGGTCACACTGTTTGATAGTCGGGTACTGTTGAAGTCTGTGACTATCATTTTTACAGATTGGACACTAGTTAGAAGGCCTTTCTTCAGCGACGTTTTCAACCGATGTGGTCTGAGATTGTGGCGTTTTTCAGGTGACAGTCTCTGATTCTGCTCCTTTATGGGTTTGGAAGAATCCTTACTTTCTCTGTTATCCTTCCTTTGTTGCTGCGTTCCAAATACCGGGTCATTTTTCATCCAGGCCTTGTTTCTTCACAAAGCTGGCGATGTCTTGAAGTTTGGCAGTTCGGCCAAGCTCCACAATATTATAATTCACGCTTTGCCACTTGATGATCAGGTCATGTGGGAGCCGGTTCACAATTCGCTTCAAATTTGTGGTTACGTTGGCTTTGTGCTCGAAGTCTCCTTTAAGGATCTTTGTAGCGGTATTCAGTTTTTCTGCAAAATTGAGGAGGCTCACGCTGTCACCAATTTTCAAACTTAGGGCCGCCAACCAACTCTTCTATGCACGCTTGTGTCACCTGGACAGCTTGTCCAAAACGTCTTCTAGGTTTTAAAGGCTCTTCATACGAACAACCTCTGTTTTGATTAACGACTTCTAGTGCTTCACCAGTTGGAAACCTGGGAAGGTATATAACCCGTTGGGCGTCTGTAGTACTCGCTTTCGAGGTGTGTTCGGACTTGGTCTCTAAAGAAAGGGAAATCTGCAGGGTGACTGCTAAACTGGGTAGGAGTGACTCCGTTTAATAGCTGGTTCTTCACATCGCTGCGACGTGGTCCTTGAGGGTGTGTGCACCATTGCCATCCTTGTCAGACCTAACACTGCGTACATTGTGTTGCGGGTGCTTGGGCGTGGGCTTTGGTGCCTCCATGATCCTAGTACGAGAATCGTTTGCTTTATCAGTTGCATGATGTTCGGCATCATAAGCGCGCTCATGTTTAAAGCTGGATTTTTCCAGGGATGTGAGTAGCAACTGTCACTGAGCGAAACAAACTTCGGCTCTTTGGGGTTGGGAGAGGGCCTGTTTCCTTGGGTTCTGAATCCCCGACCAAGGGGCATTGAGGCGTGCTGTGTCGCTGCTTGCCAACCCTTTGTTTCAGATAAATCGGAGGATCATCCACAGCAGGCAAGCTATCCTCCTCTTTGTACTCTGATTCGATCTTCCAATCCAATTCTGCCAACGCGGTTTCATTCTCTAGCCGTCTCAGCTCCTTTTTAGTGCTCTGCTCATGTAATAACCTAGCTGATTCTGCTTCTTTTCAGCTCTTGTCATCGCCAGTTCAAGTTACTTGCGCGCTGTTAGTACAGCTCTTAACCGGATTGCTGGAGGCGACCCGTGACTTTTAATAGAAGACTGTTCATCATATATAAGCCTTTCTGTTGCTTGGTCAATTTCTATTTCTTTTTGGCATTCAGTAACAGTGTTTGCCATTTCCCCCTTCAGTAGGGCAAATCTAGACTTTCTTCGAGACGCTTTTGTTTCTTTTATGCCAAATACGTATTGTGAATGAATGGACTCGAAGGCGACATGCCGTACGAAGAACGATGTAACATTTTAAATTGGCCTCTTTTGTCCACTCGTAGAACTTATTTTTCACTGGTGGAATGTTATAAGATTTTTTTTGGTCTGTCCCATTTAGATTTCCAAGAATTTTTTGAATTTGCTAAAGTATATTCTACGAGAGCTAATCACTCTTATAAACTTTGTTTAAAATCTCAAAACATGAAGTGTTTTAAACATTCTTTTTTATTACAGTAGTAAATGACTGGAACAGTTTATCAAAGGATATTGTAGAAGCAGGGACTGTTGAACTTTTCAAATCAAGATTGAAATCATTTTTAAATTTATAAGCCTTAGATTTTCTTCTTTTTTATTTTTGTGATCTGAAAATTTTCTGTACATAATTTTATACAGTTTACTTTTATTTTTTCAGGTGAGTTGCAATATAGGGTTAACCTCGAAACTCTCCTTTTCAAAATTTTTGAGTAAAGGTGTAAGGATTTCCAGAGAACTTCTAGGCTGTCAACCATTTCATGGGCAGATGAAGCTTCCCATGTGGTATAGAGACAGGTTTGTAACCGTTCCGGTTTTCCACCCACTGAAGAGTCCGTTCCAAATTCTATCCTTCCATGTTCCATTTCCGCTCTTAAACCAATAGACCGTTTTCGCTTGTACATTTTGTTTTCTCAATACAGATCATGTGATGATACTCAGGAGATTTGATCCTTTGTTTTGTTCATTAAAAAAGGGGCATGCAAGCATGAATATGTCTGCATGTACTCTTTTTAATGAACAAGACAAAGGATCAAATCTCCTGAGTATCATCACATGATCTGTATTGGGAAAACAAAATGTACCAGCGAAAAAGGTCTATTCCACTCTAACTATCCATAGCTCGTACGGACGAGCTGAATGAATCTTCCGTGACAATCCCTTGCGTTAGTGGAAGATTTTTTCGCTATGTCGTGGCGACCACGGCGTTCGCTGTCTTCGAAAATCAATACACAGTGCATAGGTATTCGACTCGTGTCGAGCTTGTTCGTTTTACTCGAACCATACGGATGTTTTAAAAACGTAACCAAACTTGTACAACTGTGAAAACTATGATAAAAGGCAAACGAAGGCGGTAGTAGGAAAGAAACCTAGAGTAACAAGCTAAGTCTAACTAAAAGATGATAAAAACAGCAAACAGTTACAATCTGTGCTCCTTAAAGCGAAAGACCATGTGCTACAAGTGATGTGATACACGTATAAACTCATGCATGTCGTGTCACGAAGAGTCAACGGGCAAAAACTAGGGGGTCCAAATATTAAAAGGCGATCAAAACACTGAGGCCAGAATAATCGTATAACGGCCTTAACCGGCAGATGTTCAAAACTCGGGGGGTTGGGGGGGGGGCATACCTATATGCAAAGGTTAAGAAATGCTCGTCGTCTCGGGTACAAATCAAGGATTCTGGTCTCACTTAGGGTGTTGACGCCAAAAAACACCATTTTAAGCTGTCAACGTATCGTTCAGGATTCACTCGAAGAAGTAATAATTAAAAGAAACGATCTTATTTAATTTCCGTTTTCAGGCTTGATTTCTGCTGATCTCTTGATTACGCAAGTCGGATTTACAAGTGCCCACGGTACCCTCTAGTGAACAATAGCTAGTAATCGAACCTATTCCGTTTGAATGAGTGAATTAGTGAAGGAGTGAAGGAGTGAATTAGTGAAGGAGTGAAGGAGTGAAGGAGTGAAGGAGTGAAGGAGTGAAGGAGTGAAGGAGTGAAGGAGTGAAGGAGTGAAGGAGTGAAGGAGTGAAGGAGTGAAGGAGTGAAGGAGTGAAGGAGTGAAGGAGTGAAGGAGTGAAGGAGTGAAGGAGTGAAGGAGTGAAGGAGTGAAGGAGTGAAGGAGTGAAGGAGTGAAGGAGTGAAGGAGTGAAGGAGTGAAGGAGTGAAGGAGTGAAGGAGTGAAGGAGTGAAGGAGTGAAGGAGTGAAGGATGAAGGAGTGAAGGAGTGAAGGAGTGAAGGAGTGAAGGAGTGAAGGAGTGAAGGAGTGAAGGAGTGAAGGAGTGAAGGAGTGAAGGAGTGAAGGAGTGAAGGAGTGAAGGAGTGAAGGAGTGAAGGAGTGAAGGAGTGAAGGAGTGAAGGAGTGAAGGAGTGAAGGAGTGAAGGAGTGAAGGAGTGAAGGAGTGAAGGATGTGAAGGAGTGAAGGAGTGAAGGAGTGAAGGAGTGAAGGAGTGAAGGAGTGAAGGAGTGAAGGAGTGAAGGAGTGAAGGAGTGAAGGAGTGAAGGAGTGAAGGAGTGAAGGAGTGGAAGGAGTGAAGGAGTGAAGGAGTGAAGGAGTGAAGGAGTGAAGGAGTGAAGGAGTGAAGGAGTGAAGGAGTGAAGGAGTGAAGGAGTGAAGGAGTGAAGGAGTGAAGGAGTGAAGGAGTGAAGGAGTGAAGGAGTGAAGGAGTGAAGGAGTGAAGGAGTGAAGGAGTGAAGGAGTGAAGGAGTGAAGGAGTGAAGGAGTGAAGGAGTGAAGGAGTGAAGGAGTGAAGGAGTGAAGGAGTGAAGGAGTGAAGGAGTGAAGGAGTGAAGGAGTGAAGGAGTGAAGGAGTGAAGGAGTGAAGGAGTGAAGGAGTGAAGGAGTGAAGGAGTGAAGGAGTGAAGGAGTGAAGGAGTGAAGGAGTGAAGGAGTGAAGGAGTGAAGGAGTGAAGGAGTGAAGGAGTGAAGGAGTGAAGGAGTGAAGGAGTGAAGGAGTGAAGGAGTGAAGGAGTGAAGGAGTGAAGGAGTGAAGGAGTGAAGGAGTGAAGGAGTGAAGGAGTGAAGGAGTGAAGGAGTGAAGGAGTGAAGGAGTGAAGGAGTGAAGGAGTGAAGGAGTGAAGGAGTGAAGGAGTGAAGGAGTGAAGGAGTGAAGGAGTGAAGGAGTGAAGGAGTGAAGGAGTGAAGGAGTGAAGGAGTGAAGGAGTGAAGGAGTGAAGGAGTGAAGGAGTGAAGGAGTGAAGGAGTGAAGGAGTGAAGGAGTGAAGGAGTGAAGGAGTGAAGGAGTGAAGGAGTGAAGGAGTGAAGGAGTGAAGGAGTGAAGGAGTGAAGGAGTGAAGGAGTGAAGGAGTGAAGGAGTGAAGGAGTGAAGGAGTGAAGGAGTGAAGGAGTGAAGGAGTGAAGGAGTGAAGGAGTGAAGGAGTGAAGGAGTGAAGGAGTGAAGGAGTGAAGGAGTGAAGGAGTGAAGGAGTGAAGGAGTGAAGGAGTGAAGGAGTGAAGGAGTGAAGGAGTGAAGGAGTGAAGGAGCGAAGGAGCGAAGGAGCGAAGGAGTGAAGGGGTCAAGGGGTGAAGGGGTGAAGGGGTGAAGGGGTAAAGAAGTAAAGGAATGAAGGAGTGAAGGAGTGAAGGAGTGAAGGAGTGAAGGAGTGAAGGAGTGAAGGAGTGAAGGAGTGAAGAAGTGAAGAAGTGAAGGAGTGAAGGAGTGAAGGAGTGAAGGAGTGAAGGAGTGAAGGAGTGAAGGAGTGAAGGAGTGAAGGAGTGAAGGAGTGAAGGAGTGAAGGAGTGAAGGAGTGAAGGAGTGAAGGAGTGAAGGAGTGAAGGAGTGAAGGAGGGAAGGAGTGAAGGAGGGAAGGAGTGAAGGAGAGAAGAAGAGAAGGATAGAAAGAGAGAAGAAGAGGAGTGAAGCAGTGAAGGAGTGATGAAGTAATATCGTTCTACCACTACAACTTGGAAAATGATAAATGTTTGCCAAACCCTGGAAAGTTAAAAGTAGTTTTTTCTGTACAGGGAAACCTGGGCTTTGAGGTTCAGAAATTGCCGTGTCCTCAGCTTCTTATAGGACCCTAGTTAGCCTCTGCTAGTTTGGACGCCATTAATAAAATAATTGACATTGCACGGTGAAGCGAAATCTTATTGTTTTACTGTAAGTTGTGTTCCTGAAGGTATGTCCGTTTATCTTTAGTAGTTTTACAGCGAAAATTATGCATTTAAAAACAAACACAAAAGTGTGGCTGACTACGCCTCTTTAACGGGTGTTTTAGATGGCTCTATTTCATTTGGAACGAGTGTAAAAAAGGCCCACTTTTTGAGGCTACCTGCACACCCCCTCCACCATCTCCCCAATGCCCCTCCCCCCCCCTGTTCAGTAATCAGTACCCATTTATACATATGGCTGAGGATAGGCACAATGAGAGTACGAACACAATGCAATTATCCTACAAGAGGTCTACAGCATTAACTATTGGCCCATTGTGCCTTCCCTGTCATAGCCGATAGGCGACTTAAGGCGACTTAAGACTCCAGAGTAAGCCTCAATTTGTCCAAAATATACAACACAAATCTTCCATCAACCATAAGAAACATATTGAAATAAAATAGCCGAAGCGCATTTATTAACTTATTTATTTTGATCATATTTTTTTCAGAATGAGGGGACTTCTAAGGTTCGTGGGGGAGGGGTGCGGAAGTAGCCTTTGCACCTCCTTCTCTCTTCATTAATTAGTTTTCTGGTGGGTACCAGTACCATACTTGACGACATTCCAAATTGTTACTTGATCAATTTTCTATAAAGAAAACCTGAGGTCACAATCAAAAGAGAAGAGAAGCGGAAGTCTGCAACGCCTCCGCCGTCTTAGAATTTTCTGGAACGCTAAATTGTCATGATTGGCCGTTGTCAAGGTACTTTTCAACCTTTGAAAATTTTCCGTTTCTGAAATAACGGGGAATGCTTTCCTTGGATGTCCTCATCCCCTACCCAGCAAAGTCTTCCATTTTGCGCTTGATTCTATCCGTGCGTTCCACGATCGAATGAAAATACGGGGAAATAGAGGGCGGTGTGAACTCCCGAAGCAATGTCAAAGTAGCACTACTATAGTAACTAATGTGCTCCACTGTACCCTAGCTGAGAAAGTTGTAAGGCACAAGAAGCATTTGTTTACACAAGGTGGTGACTCATCCGGTGACACAGTGGAGTAATCAGAGAGTGGCAATTCCTTGAACTACCATAAGCTACCTTTAAATTGTAACTGCTGTTTGCTTTCTCTTTCTCGTTAAATTGAAATGGCCTAAAAAACAAGAATTTTTATAAGCTTACTCTGTTTAGTCGTTCGAAATTAGCCTGCATGACAGAGATTCCATTTTCCTTCTGTTTGGTGAGAGAAAGAGAAGGAATGGAGCTTCGAAACATATTTTTTTGGGCAATCTTTGTTAGCCTTTTCTCCAGTGTGTTTTTTGTAGTAAAACAAACCAGTTAGGATAAGACTTTCAGACATGGGAGGTACTAACCGGTTCGATTTGAACGCATTTACAGCTTTTGCTCTGAACAGATTTCATGCAATTAAAATAAGGAATACAGAGGAAGAAACGTTTTTCAGTAGTTAACTTTCGTGGGGTTCTTTTTGCATGTGGGCAGTTCTGTCACACTACTGAATGGCAAGAATGAAGCCTAAATTTGGCGACTTTCGTTGCAAACGCTCCTATTATAAGCCAATCATAAGGAAATATGGCGAGTAACTGGAAGCGTTTTCGACGAGTGTGGTCTAATTATGAAATCGCGTCTCGCTTGGTAAAGCAACCGAAAGAGGAGAGAACGGCGACATTACTTACGTACTTACGTGCTGCGAAACCAACGAAATCAAGGAGCGATATCAGTTCAACAAACGGGATCAGGAGTCAGGCGAGTCCTTTGATTCGTATGTTGCATCACGTCGCACTTTGGCGAAGATGTGTAATTATGGTTCACTTCTGGAGAGTCTTATTCGTGACAGATAAGTTGTTGGAATAAGGGACAATGGCACACGTAAGCGACTATTACAGAAGGCAAAACTCACACTGAATAAGTGCATCTATATTGGTCGGTCTAGTGAATCAACATCGCCACAGCTTCAAGCGATGGGAATTCAGGAGGATCTCATGTTTGTTGCTGACGACAAGAGCAAGAAAGAAACCAAAGATAAAGGTGGTAAGGCTGTGATATGTTGTAAATTTTGTGGTAAGAAGCATGTTAGAAGTAGAGAAGAATGTTCCGCATGGGGAAAAAGTTGTATTAAGTGTGGAAAAAAGAACCACTTTGCTGTCAAGTGTACAAGGCCTCCTAAGAAGAAAAAGAAGAGAAAGCTAGCTCATACAATTCAAGATTCTTCCTTATATCTTTTGAATGTGAGTGCGGAGTCACTGGTCAGTGTGAATTCTCGAACTTTGTATGTACAGGTGGTCATTATTAAATAGTTGATTATATTTTGTTACTCATTATGTACATATTTTATTCTTAGGTTTAGTATTTACGCACGACCCCACAAGCTACACAGCTTTTTAAATTATCGTGCTTAAATAAAGGTTGTCTGTCTGTCTGTCTGTCTGTCATGATATCCAGTTTCAGTTGGATAGTGGAGCAACAGTGACTGTGCCACCTGTTGCACTCAAGGAGAAATATCATGGAGAACTGGAGAGGCTGGTTGAGAGAGGTATCATTGCAAAACTCTAAGAGCCAACCAATTGGATATCGTCCACAGTGGTGGTCATGGAGCCCAACGGGAAGATCCGTCTCTGTTTTGACCCAAGGCCTTTAAACAAAGCTCTGAAGAGGAACCATTATCCCATGCCAGTTATCGATGATCTGTTGCCGCACTTATGCAAAACTCGAGTCTCTTCAGTATTGAATGGAGAAAATGGCTTCTGGCATGTGCCATTAGATGATGAAAGTAGGGGGCGTTTCCGATAGCTGAAAATGCCCTTTGGCATTGCACCTGCTCCAGACGAGTTCCAACGCAGACTTAATGAGGCACTTGAAGAACTTGATGGAGTCAGGACCACAGCAGATGACATCATTGGCTTTGGTGTGGGTGACACAGATGAGGAAGCTGTGGTAGACCATGATCATGAGTTGTTGCCTTTGTCGGAGCGCTGTCGTCAGAGACACATCAAGCTGAAAAAGGACAGGATGAAGTTCAAATTACCCCCAGCTGTAATATGTTGGCCATGTTATTTCGTCAGAAGAGCTGAAGCCTGATCCAACCAAGGTTAAGGCGATACAAAACGTGCCACCACCTGCTGATAACCATGGCCTCCGAAAAATTATGGGAATGGTAAACTACTTGCAGAAATCTGCACCCGGGTTGTATATGCTTACCGCTCCTATTTGTTTGGGAAAAAAGTGTTCATGGCGAGTGCTTCAAGTCTGTTAAGGCAGTGATAGCGTCTGCGCCTGTCTTAAAGTACTTCGAATTAAGTGTAGAGGTTGTATTGCAGCGTGATGCTGCTTGACATGTTCTAGGAGCTTGTCTGATGCAGAATGGGAAACCAGTTGTTTATGCTTCTTGTCCTCTAACAAAAACCACAGTTCAGGAAGCAACTGAAGCAGACGGTGAAATTGTCCTCCTGAAGACTGGCATTCAGGCTGGGTGGCCAGACACTAAAGATGAAGTGCCACACAGCATCCAGGGTTATTTCCATTTTAGAGATGAGCTGTCGGCCCAGGATGGTTTAGTGCTGAAGGGTGAAAGATTAGTAGTTCCGAAAAGTTTGAGGGAGGAAATTAAGCAGAGACTGCTCCAGTGTCATCTTGGTATTCAGGGTTGATTGAGGAGGGGAAGAGGAGTGGTTAACTGGCTTGAAATGAATAAGGACATCGAGGATTTCATTTCAATTTGTTCTGTTTGCAAGACTTACTAAACCGTTCAACAGAAAGAGCCAAAGATCAGTCATGAAATTCCGAGCAGAACATGGTAGAAAGTTGATTGTGATCTTTTTGCCTTGAAGATACGCATTGTTTAGTTCGTGTGGATTACTACTCGGAGTACTCTTGAGGTGGACAGGATTTTTGGAAAGAAAGGAAAGAAAGTGATTTCAAAGATAAAGTCTCAGTTTGCTTGACATGGAATACCAGACCAACTTATAAGTGACAATGGACCACCTCTCAGTTCGTGAGAGTTTGAAGAATTTGCACTAGCCAATGAGTTGGAGCACCTCACAAGCTCCCCGAGCTATCCTCAATCTAATGGAAAAGTTGAGAATGCATTAAAAATGACTCAAAATATCATAAAGAAGGCCCGACTTGCAGGAACAGATCCTAATTTGTCTTTATTGGATTATAGGAACACTCCAACTGAGGGATTTGGAAGCTCTCCTGCTCAGCGATAGTTTGGTCGGAGAACTAAAACGTAAGTCCCAACTTCTTCAAGACTGTTTGTTCTTGAAGCGGCACATGGGGTTCCTCACAAGCTAAAGGAAAGGAAAACCAAACAGGCTTACTACTATGATATAGTTGCCAAAAAGTGCGTGTGAAACTGAAACCTGGCTCGAGGGAGTGGACAAAAGCTGTTATTGATGACGAAGTTTAAATTAGGTCGTATCAGTTTCGTACAGAGGATGGCCGTGCATACGGGAGGAATCTCAGACTTCTCAAGCACACCAGAGAGCCGTTCCTAACAGAGCCATTTGTGGAGATTTCCGCCAACCTGTCACGGCAACAGCAACCAGAAGGGGTTGCCCCCAGTGGCAATGTTTCTGTTTCCGAAGCACAAACCAGAAAGCCTGCTTCAGAGGCACCAACCAGGGAGCCCGCCCTCGAGGCATCAAACAGGAAGCCCACTTCAGATGTACCAAAGAGTTCTTCAGTCGTCCAGCAGGAGTGTCACGGAAAAAATGTATTTAGGATTAAATTTATTTAGGTGTAATTTATTCATAAGATCTTTTGTTAAAAGTATTAGTATTCCGGTAGCGTCTATTACATAACCCGTATTCTTTCATTATGTAACATCCTAAGTAATTATTTTTTATCCAATAGTTTTTTCCCTTTGTCTCGTTTTACACCTTGTTAGCATATATTTAGGACTTTAGGTTGACACATGGAGAGGTTTTTCTGTTTTGAGAGAGGGTCACCGGTGTCGAAGGTTTGAAAGTAACGGAGACTCGTTCGGTTCAGAGCACGTTTTCATCACTGAAGAGTCATTCAGTAAAACCGTTCCTTTACACGACAAGAGTCCATTTGCCGGTGAGTGTATGTGTGCCGAAAAGCTAGCTGAAGAAAGCAAAGAACAAGGAAAAGGAGAAGATTAATTTCTGTCAGGCCGTAAGCCAGTGAAGATAACTGAGTCAAGGAGATTCTGAGCGAAGACCGAATTACTAGAAGTTGGAAGCTGGGGTTAAACTTGAATTTGGTTTGTGAATCGTGAGTTTGGTTTATCGATCGTTTGTTGGTGGAACGTTGTTGGGTTGAGGACAGGTCAAGGACAGGGACGCAAAGGTGAACTGAAGTGAGCTAATGAAACCTTACCTTTTTAACAATACTCTCTTACAGTGAGGACACTCGAACCGTGAACACTTGATATTTGTTTTTACATTTTTTTAGTGACTATAGAATGCGGGCTCGACCTTTTGATAAGAGTATTTAATGTTTTTACACTTACAAAATGCGAAACATGTAACACTATACATCATAAGAAGAACCATTATAACTTAATTGTCAAAAAAAAATGTACAGAAAAATGTCAAGTGTTCACGGTTCGAGTGTCCTTACTGTAAATAGATTTAGTGTACTGTAGTTTCAAATTATTTTATTCCTGTCGTTAATTAAGATAAATAATTTAGCTTATTGCATTATCGTTAGTTTTAGTTTCTGTAATTATCTTAAGAAATAGTAGCTGTTTTAATTTACGGTGGAGTGTTGCGAGATTGTGGGAAGGGGTATGTGTATACAGTTATTGTTAGTTTCGGGGTTATCGCCAGCTTTTGGTTTTCCATTTTTTATCTGCAAGGGAATTTTCTGGCTTTACGCCACAAGGAGTCGGCCAGTGTTCGAGTAACTAGATCCGGTGGTATAGTTTCAGTCCTTGCCTCTGCGGTGTCTACCAGTGAGCCAGCAGTCTCTGTTACCACCACTAGAAGTGGCAAAGTGGTTAGGAAACCGTTCATATTTGACTCTTGAAGAGTGATAGGAGTTTAGAACATTAATTAGGACCCTGAACTGTTTCTAGGGCTGGTCCATATGTAGTCATTTTTTAAATTTCATTTAATCATTTCGTATTATTTATTTTCTTATCTTTATTTGTTGCCATGGGGAGGTGTCGATCTTTCAGGTGTTGTGCGTGAAGTGAATGTGACGATATTTCATGTGTTGTACATAGAGTGTGATAAATAGAGATATGAGTGTAGCCGAGTAATTCGCGTGCAACTTTCATTAAAATTCTGTTCTTGTGTTGAGTGATTGTTCGTCGCCGTCATCGTTTAACTCGTCCATCATATCCGACAACGTTACAGTAATTATGGCAAGTAATCACATGATTTTTCTCATGTAATCTGGAATGAATTTGCACTTTCAAAGTTTTTCAAACTACAAATTACACTCGTCTTTTAGGCTCGAACAACCTTCACTCGTACTGGGTAAAAGTGAGAAAAGATCGAGGCGAATTTATGTCAGCCAAAATGGCAACAAATTTGACAGTCGTCGATTCTGTATTTAAAAAAAAATTAAAGCCTTTATTCGCAGAATTTCTACGGGTGATGTGTAGATTCAAGTAAAATAACCACTAACCGCAAGTTCTAATACAGATCGAGCCAAAAATCGTTTTCGCTGGATCTGTTTACCTCGTTGTACATTGAGCTCTCCATTTCTGGAAATAATGTTCGCTTTCAAGTCCTTGGATCCTTGGAGATTCCAGAAATCGGGATTCAAAAGCTGTGTAAGTTCAAAGGCAAACCACTAACAAAAGCAATACCCCCTTTTCGAAGAATAATCACTTTTAATTAATCAAACTAACCTATATTTTCAGGTGAAGCTGAGAGCTCGCGTGGAGGTACCTGAAGATAAAGATAATGCAGTAATTACTAAACGAATTATGTTGACATTACGCTAGTTTGCCAAACAGTTTGCATACAAATTGTGTATACTACATGGAAACGTTATGAGTAACTTTATACCTAGTTTTATAGCTAGTGGAGACATCACCTTTCCATGACACTGAAAACTCAATTGAGGAAATTGTCGTGGCTGAAAATCTCGATATCTCCACACTTAGAAGGAAATTCGTACCTTGACTCCGGTGTCGATCAAATCTCATACAATTATTTCTACCAAATTGAAGTTTGAACCCTGTGAGAGCATTCGATATTTGTTCAGAAAGGCAAAGCGATTCTAAATAAGGTTTTTCCATTTGTTGTGAACGAATTTTTACTCATTTTCCTGCTTTATATAAAAGATATGTTTTCAATTCGGTCCTCTTCTTGTAATCTTTGCGGTAATAACATACTATCACTTAGAAAACTTTTAACAAATAGTTCTGGCCTTAATTCGTTTTCTTACTTCTCATCTAAGTTGTTTTCTCGACGATATGTATGAATTCTCTTAGCTTCTTTATACCATAACTTAGCCTCGACTCACGGGTGCGGCAGTAAAAATTCTAAATTCATGAATAATCAATACATTCAATATCCAATAAAATAATCATTAAAACCTCCCGTGAGCATTTCAGCATTTCGATCTTTGGTCGGAAACACGTTTGCCGTTTAGCTTACAGTATAAATAACCTAGAGAACTTCGTCGTCGCTACCATTACTAAGCCGTTTAACTCACAGTAGAACTTCGTCGCTTCCAACGCTTACTTCCTTTTGGCCCAAAAAGCAACACCATGTGCAACCTTTGTCACCGAACAACCCAGCGTTTTTTGTTATAGCTATTTGTACTAGTTTGCCTAGGCAATTATTGAGGCGAAGATTGCTACGTATTTCTACGCTGACATCTGAGCAGGTTCAAATGGAAGTTTTGGTGAAAAAACGGGAAGAACTTCTGACTGCCGGCTATGACGTGCCCCAGAGTCAGCCAAAACATTGTTAAAACACGGTTGGTGTTCCCGACCATAGATCGAAATGCCGAAATACTCTAGGGAGGTTTTAATGATCGTTTTAGTGGATATTGAATGCATTGATTATTCATGGATTTTCACTGCCGGGTCCCAAGCCCAGGATGCGAAAGTAGGAGGGTTGCGTGCAGGGCCAGCGATCCTGCCACGTAAAAAATCTTCATGCCACAGAAACCTTAACCAATGAACAAGATGCTGGTAGGAGGATAAAAGCAAGGCAGGAAACTGGACCTATGACGGACGATAGCCAAACTCGAAAAGGCACTAACGTCTCTAGAGTCGCTATGTTCCGACCAAAAGCAACGCGAAGAGTGGGCTGCTGGAATGTGCGGACTCTCTACTAGACAGGGAAACTTGTTGAAGTCACCAAAGAGATGCAAAGCTATAAGATCGAGCTATTATGTTTGAGTGAAGCAAGATGGACAGGAAGTGGATCACGGCAGCTACTATCTGGACAGCACATACTCTACTCGGAAAGAGCCGATGACCAACTTAGTAGAAGTGTTGGGATCGTCACCACCAAAGAGGTCCACAAAAGTTTGTTAGAGTGGAAGCCCATTAGTGAGGGAATCATTAAAGCCAGTTACAACTCGGCGTTTGCAAAGGTCAGTGTCATCATCTGTTATGTACCAACTGAAGATGCAGAGGAGGAAGAGAAAGACACCTTATACGATGAGCTGCAAGCATCAGTGGATGAAACAACATCCTACGACGTAATACTCATCATGGGCGACATTAATGCAAAAGTAGGAGTAGACAACCAAGGGAAAGAAAGCACCATCGGAAGGCAAGGGTCAGGAGATGCCAACGATAATGGGGACAGACTAACAACATTCTGTCAGGAAAACAGACCGGTAATTGGAGGAACGATCTTTGAACGCAAGAACACCCACAAAGTAACATAGTGCTCCCTAGATGGGCATATACAAAACCAAATTTATCATTAACATTAACAACAGATGGAGGGGTAGTCTACAGGATGTGAGGGCAACACGGGGAGCAGAGGTTGGAAGTGACCATGCTCGTATCATAGCCAAAGTAAAACTCAAACTACAAAAAGTATCGAAGAAAGATGAGAGGGCACCGCAATTGGATGTGGAAAAGTTAAAAGAGCCAAATGTACGGAGGACTTACCAAACAGAGATCAGGAATAGGTTTGCGGTTAATGATAATGATGATAATGATAATGAATTTGTATAGCGCTAAAACTATAAAAGAATATTCAAAAGCGCTTTAAATTAAGTTCAATTAATGGATAAATAATAAATTAAGAAAATCAAAAAAAATCCCTGACATCTACTATATCAACAATGATATGTCAAGCTATGGTAAAATCTAAAAAAAAAAATGAAATTCGAAAATGCAAACTAAATTAAACATAAGAACTATTCCAACAAATTAAAAGCTTTCTTAAAAAAATGTGTTAAGTTGCTTTTAAAAAATGGCGAGGCTGCTACTTGTTCTTATAGTTAATGGCAGCGAGGTCCATAAAACAGGTGCAGCATGAGCAAAGGCCCGATCCCCAAGTGTAGAGCAGTTGACTTTTGGAACGAACACAAGAGATTTTGCAGACGAACGAAGAGCATAATTAGTAGCTGGTTTCACGGATAAAAGATCCGTGGTTGTGTAGTGACTTGTAAACAAAAAGGAGCAATTTGAACTGAACTCTAAACGTTACTGGAAGCCAATGTTAGTCGATAAGAGCGGGTGTGATATGATCAAATTTTGCAATCTGAAAAGTCACTCTAGCCGCAGCACTCTGGACTTTCTGTAAACGATCGTGTTCACTTAGGCAAGATTTGTAACAAGGCTTTTCGCGGACTATACAACATAAGACAGATCAGAAAATTCCTTACCGTGCAATCCACAAAGACACTGATCCATTCCTTTGTATCTTCGCACCTTGACTACTATGACGCACTTCTATTTGGTCTACCTATGAGCATCGAACCAGGACCCAAGGTTCCGGACGCTTTCTAAAGGTTTAATGACGGTGTCACCAATGATAATAGATTCAATAGATGTTTTTTCTAGTTTTTGACGGGTGCTAATAATTAGAAAGTCAGTTTTCGCATCATTGATCATTAAACGATTTCCAATAAACCAACAGCAGCGATGCACTTTTCAATCACAGAGACAGCGTTAATTTCTGAATGGATAGAACAAGGTCGAAAGGAGAGGTAAATCTGAGTGTCGTCAGCATAACCATGGACGGAAGTGAGGTGCTGAGAAATAATGTAAAAGAGGCTGGAGACGTAGAGAGTAAATAAAACAGGCCCCATACAACTACTCTGGGGGACTCCACAGTTCAGACTGAAGTCGTCAGAAGTCTTATCACCGACAAGTATACGTTGTTTGCGACCAGAAAGAAATGAGTCGAACCAATTTAAAGCAGTTCCGGCGACTCCAAAATCCTGTTGCAAAATATTTAAAAGAATGGAATGTTCAATGGTATCAAAAGCAGCACTTAGGTCCAAAAGTAAGAGAAGTGTCACTTCCTTATTATCCATAGTCATTAAAATGCCGTTTTGAACCTTTAATAGAGCAGTCTCTGTCGCGTGATGCTTACGGAAGCCGGACTGGAATTTAGGAGGAAGGGCATTTTTCTAATAGTGGACGAGAAGTTGTTGAAGAGCAGCCTTTTTCACTACCTTGGAAATGAATGGCAGATTACTGAGTGGACGAAAATTTTTGTACACCAACACGAACTAGACCTGTATCAATTCAAGCAAACCCTAGTGGAGGCAGGTAAGAAAGTATTGGGCCCAAGGAGGAAGAAGAAAGAAGACTGGATTACAACGAATAGATAGAAGAAAATTAGAGATAGAAAAGAGAAGAAAAGAAAGATGCTTTCCACCAGATCTGCCAGACGGAAGGCACAAATGAAAGAAAGAAGTGGAAGCTTCAAAACAAGACACGGGGACTCTGTACAAACCAACAAAGTCACTAACAAAGAATGGCTTCTAATCAACAGACATGCCTGTGAAAGACCAACGAGAGAACATGATCCCAAAGGACGAGGATAAACTAAGATGTTGGAAGGAACACTTTGAGCGAGTGCCGAAACGAGATGATCCTGAGATAGAGGCAATCATCATATTATCACCAGAATTACTTGACATAGATACAGAACCACCAAATGTCGAAGAAGTCAAGAGATCAATGTAGGCATTAAGAATGGCTGACTGTTAGGATCGAGAAACGCCGGTCAAAGACCCAATGGGCAAATCGCTCATATTTTGCCCAAAGATACCCTTAGGTGACCTAATTCTAAAAATCATATTTAAAAGATTCCAGCGAATTTTTATTATTTAGAAACTCGCAAAAATTTGAAAGCGCGATCGAAGCACCGTTTTTCGTGTAATAAAATGACCGAAATAAGGTGCGAGAACGAAGCGCTGCTAAGGTCTTAAAATAAATTCAATTGACTTCAAACTTCACACAAAAGTGGAACAACCATTCTAATTTATTTTTCGTTTCAAACTAATCTCCGATATGTTTATCTAGTGGTCTACCGAACTATTTTAAAAAACACCTCTCAAGCGTGTTAAAAATGGCGGCAAAATATAGGTCATGTTTAACAGCATAAAAGTGCACCTGGTTCCTCACTTTTCGATTATTTTACTTTACAGCCTTAACATATCATTATTAAACATATATCATGCCAAGTGTCATGCTCGAACTCCCAGTATTTCCCTCTGAGAACTTCGAAAATCTATGTAACATACTCAGCTTAAGTGACACATGATATATTCGCGAGATGATTTACTAAGGCAGTATCATGAACTGAAATTCGCGAGCGCTTATGCAAATCAATCGACAAGTTAGCTCCAAACCTTTATCTCAGCCCTCGTAACACCCTACATTTTATCTATTACAATTAAGGAATAAACAGAAGACCGTGCAAGTCTAAAGCAGTTCACAAAAGAGATTTGAACTACCTGAAGTTAACTGCGACTAAGAAGTCGTGTGAACTATTCATCGTTTTATGCCTATCTCATACGATTCGTCGTGTTAGTCAGCATGTGGCTATGGTGGAATGCTTCACGATGTACAATGACAATATAATTCTACCTTAACTCTAGCTGGTGCTCAAAAGAGTGGTGTTAGACTGTAGATAAGCCTTCCCTACAACAACCCCCACGATAAATAATTGTGTAGAGAAAACATGATATGACAAAATTGTTCGACCTCAAACGAGTTCACAATGTTCATAATGATTCATTACGCGCTACAACTACCGCCCTTAGAATAACAAGAGACATACCCAAATGCGTCCATCCACCTTACTGGTACACCACAATATAAGGGAGCAATTCCTGAACCATTTACTGGGAGTAATTTCTAGATAATATTTTCATGAAAAGTGTTTTTGTGAAGTTGACATTTGAGCGTCGAGAAAAATGTCACGCAACCCCACCGCCGATTTTTTTTGTCTTTGAGGTGTGTAAGGGATGTGTGGAAGAGGATTAATTTATTCTATTATTATTTTTTTTAAAAAAAAAGTAGTATAAGGGGATAACAAATAAGTCACCTGCTTCTTTACGGACAGCTAATTTTCAAAAAAAAATTCGCTGTACGCGAGATCTATTACATGTTTCCACATGTTACAGAGTGACGAGTTTCTGAAGGCCAGGCTGCGCTGCATCTGCGGGCAGTGTCAGAAATCAAGTACATTAGAGCATCTATTTTTAAGTTGATAAAGGTAAATTAATCGCTGCAGCGCATTTGGAAAAGGTGACGATTCGGCCACTACAGTTTTTCCTCCAGAGCATCTTCCTCCTCCTCTCTCTCCGTCTCTACAAAAATATTACAATCCCCCTTCAAAATGAAAATAGTGAAGCCTTGGAGTCGACTGGCTCATAGTGTCCAGAGCTTATCCAGGTTTCTGTAGCATGAAGCTGCTAGGAGTATTTCTACTCCCTCTGGACGGGACGCTAGTCACTTCCACGCAATTTGTTAGGTTTCCCCAACAATTCGCCGGTACCCATGTAGACTCCTGGGTGAAGAGAGTCACTTTGAACACAATACAGTGACCTCGGCCAGGGCTCGAGCCTGGACCGCTCGATTGTGCTCCAGGGACGAGCGCACTTAATGTTAGGAACACGCTTTCACCACCTCTCCTTCCACCCTCCCCCGTCAAAAGATGCTTTCCTAATACCAAACAACACAAATGCTGACAGTTTCTAAGGATACTTTAGGCAAGTGCAGTTGTTATTAATGTCTGCCAGAAGCGCAGGGTATGAAGCCTTTCTGGGCACGGTGTGGAGAGGTATATCTAGTCGCAGGTCTTCGCACACGCACTGTTGCATAGGCAGTTTCAGGCTTTAGGGTACCTTCCATCGCCAAGGCACAGAGGTCATGCTGGTCGTATACCAAAGGATGCTGGAACTGGATTATTTCTACAGCTTAATTCCTTTGCCTGATTAAAATTGCTCTCCTCTTTAGATGCCAGAACATGCATCTCATCAGGATCACTTTGGCGAGAGAAAAACTAGCAACCTGTCAGGCAAAGAATGCCTGAAAAAGACACATATCATTTGAATTCTGGCCTCTCTGTATTTCCTGCGCAACCATTTCGGCGTCAAGCTTTCGGCCTGTCGTTTGACCTATGCGGAATTTTTCCATATAAGATACGATTGCTGCTTGTCGCTGACTGTCCTAAGAGACCAGCCCTCTTTTAGAACAACAATGGCTTCTTGGTGACCTATTGTGGCTTTGAGTAACAGGCCAACCCGTACTCCAAGCAGGGTTTGTTGCACATTTTGGTAAAGTCTATAAGTACAGTTCTCCAGAGACAAGTGCCTCTCTAAAGTAGACAGCCTCTGAAAGACACGAATTCAGCCGCTTTTAAGACAATTATACACTCCTGCTGCATGGCCACTATCCATGGAAACATCACAAACGTTGATAATGGCAACTATGTTGAAGTCGCAGTGTTCGTAATTTTTTTAGGAAATGACCTGAAGTGTCCTTCAGAGAACGATGCTTACAGCAGAACCGAAAATGATGTCTGATTAAATTGCAAATTTAAAACGAACCTTTGACCATTAGCATAAAGCTAAATAATATCATTGTAACAACATCGTCAGTTCATAAGAAAAACACAGAGGCCTAGTAGGGTAAAGCGTAGGCACGATCTACAATCCCTCCAAACGGTGGTTCACTAGCAAGTTGACTGTCCCGGCCACGCCCATCTAGTAGTATGTAACCCCCGTGTGTATCGAAAGAAAACTCGAGATTCTATCAAATACGATTAGCATTACAACCAGTTCAATTGCCTGTTGGTTAACGCTAAGTATGTGTAACAAGCTTTTCCGGTTTAACTTTTTTTTCACTTGTCCACGGTCAACAATTTGCCCTTTGAAAATGGGGAGGAAAAGGGAAAAACCCGGGAACGAAGTTGCATGATCAATGCAATACGCGCGCCAACAGGTAATTGACTCAGCGAAACTGAGCTAAACTGAAAATTATTTAGCTTAGTGATACTTCGGGAGTCATCTGCTGTTTCAATGTTGGCGTTACGAGAGACCAGTTAGTCCTACACGGCACACCGATAACAGAAATTTCCGGGAGTACCCCTTTTCCCCCCTGTAGCTACAGCTAAAAGCCATTCAAGAACAAGAAATAATTGTTCCTGGCTAGTGCAACTTTAAAATCGCATTTCAATCTACTGTCACTGCTTTAAACTTTTAATCGGTTTATGTAAATTGTGAAATGTTGAACATTTGTGAAAGAGTAATGAAAGCGTGACTGGTCTGGTCATACGGTTTTGTTACACTTTTAGTTTTACTGAGTCTCGAATATCAGCAACGCAGGACGGTTGCCGATATTCTAAAAACAGACTCATGTGGCCCGTTTCTTACAGCAATAAGCTTGGGCTCTTCAATATAATGTGGAGTGGTACTGAGGGGAATCGACGGCTTTTAGGTATGTTTCCTATAACATGACCCACCCCCTCTCTGCTCCAGCCCACCCCCCAATACTTTTTGACCAGTCCCTAATGAATAATGACTAATCACGTAAGCACTGTCTCTAAATTGCTGAACACAGTATCACTGAACAAGTCTTCTTTGTTTTCTTTAAGAAACAAAACATGATACCAATATGTGAATAGTTCAATGAAGTCCAAGAAAGTTCAATGAGTTCAAGTCTTTACTCAGAAAATCTTGAAGTTTTCATAAACAGTCATTGCTGTCACATGCTGGTGAATGCTTGGGGGTACAAAGGTACAGAAGCTAAGTACACTGTTGTATGATAGGGTATCATCCAATGTGCATAGCTAAGGATCCGTAAGTTGTAACAGGCAACCATGGTGAATAAACAGAAACATTGGCTGGTAAGGTCGCTGGAGTACTCAAAGTACTCATGGGATGGTAACTTGGATTTCCAAGAGAATCATAACAAAGAGATCCTGGTGGCTCTTGTTGCAAGGGATATTGTTCTGTATTAGAGTCAGATGGAGAACGGTCATCTGTCAATGACGTGCCCTCATCATGTGCTGATAAATTCTCCATATCGTCAGGCAACAGATCTTCTTGGGCGCCATTCATATTCTCTTGATATCGATTGTCTGTTTCTACTGTTGGTGTTGACATTTCCAACTCGGTGGGCGAGAGGGCAAGTATCTCCCCCTCATCCCATCTGTCACCACCATGCTGATGAACCTCGCTTCCTTGGTTAGCAGGAACTGACCTTCTTCTCTCTTGGGTACGTTGTGGGACAGGTTTTGATAAATCACTTTGCAAGATTTTACAAATCAACAGGAAATTCCTGCGGAGTATTCTTTTATTTGGCTTTCCGGCCTTCAGGTGTTGCTTCATATACAAGCAAGTCTCCCTTTTGCACCACTATGAGATGTACTTCTTGGCCCTATTGAGATTTACGTTTTCCAGGACCACCAAGCTCTGAGAGCTTAGGTACCAACACTCGGTCACCTGGCTGTAAACTGGAGAACCGTACTTTTCGATCATAGTGCTTCTTTCCATCATCTGCTGACTTTGAGATATTCTGGCTGGCCAGTTCATAGGCATCTTTCATTGCAAATTTCAATTTTTCTGTATACTCTGTATGATCCATACGTGTGTCTTTCACGTGAAAGTCCAAACATTAGGTCAACTTGAAGTCGTGGTGAGCGTCCAAACAATAAATAGAAGGGTGAAAAAACCAGTGGCATCCATTTGGGAGAGTTCTCAACATATGCAACAATGTTCTGTTAAACCTTTCTACCTTTCCGTTCCCTTGGAGTTGTACGATGCTGTTCGCAGACGTGTTACACCACTACGCTTTTCCATCTGCGAAAGAGTTTATTCTCGAACTCCCGTCCTTGATCATGAAGATTCTTTGTTGGGAAACCAAACCGCAGCTCAAAGTCATTAAAGAAGCAGTCAGCTTCAGCGTTGGCTGACTTAGTCTTTGTTTCATAAGCTTGTACAAAACGAGTAAAATGGTCAATGACGACTACGATATTCTCATAACCACCCGACCTTGCTTCGAACTGTAAAAAGTCAATTGACACTAATTCAAAGGGATATGAGGTAGACACACTGAGTAGCGGTGCTCTTGTAGACAGACTTGGCCGTCGCTGTTTAAGGCAAAC
>JAHPZR010001801.1:47500-65000 GCA_019787425.1 Platygyra sinensis
TACATGTAGTACAAAGGTAACTGGAGTCAGTGGGAATACCATTTCAGATTTGTACTATCCTTGTCAGCAAAACTCTATACTAAGTATGTGTTGCTTGAATAAAACAATAACAGCCCTCAATCAGTCTGTATTCATTGCAGTCTTTGTTACATTTACTTTCTAGAATCTACTTCATTTTTACTGGATGTGGTTCTTGATACAAAATGATACAAATTTAACAATTAGTTTGACTTTCAGTAATATGTTAAGACAGAGGGTGTATCTTGGAACAAAGCAAAAACTTAAAGTATACAATCATGCATCTATAGTTCTGTGACCGATGCAAGACATCCATTTTCTGTGGTTTCTGTGGTTGAATTAAGATCTCACTTGTGATTGGTTGGATACACAATAAACCTTCCATCGCAGACATATTTAAGGTGTTCACGGTTTTATGAGTTTGACTGCAATTTAGTATTTCCTTGCAAAATAGTGTTTCCTGTGTTTTAGGATACATTAGTGGAAATTTTTGCTTGAACCCCTAACAAGTAAGCTTCTCTTTTTCAAGGTATGCATCTATTTATCACACCCACCTTAGACTTGGTCTTTCTTGTTTAAGAGAATACTTGTTTAAAATTAACCATTGTGCATCGCTTTTTTGCGAGTGCTGTCTGACTCTGATTCAGTGAAACACTTCTTTTTCTTTTGTCCCAGGTATGCTGCTCAAAGTAATGTCCTCCTTACCTCTGCTGCTAGTATTCTCGTTGAAACGTGGTCATTAAGCAGCAATGCTAGGAACATTATTTTTTCATTGTACTGAGCTCTGTAAATTTGTGCAAAATATTTTGGCCAATGTCTGAAGCTTGTGAAATTGCACAGCCTGTAGACCTAAAACTTTGAAAAGTGTCGTCTTTATTTATCAAATTAATTTGTTATTGTGTGACAGTGCAAACAAGGAATACCAGCTCTAGACCTCTGTGTCTGCTTTTTTCCAATTTGATTCTAAAAAGATCTTCCTTTCTTTGCTGAGGCAATGTCATCCATGATTGCAATAGGCCTGTTAGGAAAACTATTTCAAATATTATCCTTGCAACCTTTTCATGAAATATATTATGATGACACTTCAGTGTGGACTGAAGTAAAGAGTTACACTTTCGCAGTATCTAAAAACTATTTGCATTCCATGTAGTGGCTTTGCTTTTCTCCTCAGTTTGTGCTGAATGCGCTGATCCAAATACAGACATCTGATCTTCCCTTCAGATCTTAAAACTGTTTACATTCCAGTTAGTAGCTTTTCTTTTATTGCCCTTAGTCTATATTGAATGTGCTGGCTATTTATACACAAAATTAATTGTGATGTCAAGTGGCAAACATGCATGTTTACACCTTGGTAAACATGCATATCCAGGGCTGTCATTAAGGGCCGTAACCTGTAGCACCTGTTACAGCTGAGAATTATTGCTTTTCCCTTGATGCTATGGGTGAAATTGCTTGTCAAAAGAATTCACCCATAAAGTAAACAAATATCACTGACTATGTATGACTTACCATTAATGTAAATTTGACAGATGAAGAGCCACCTTTCAGTGGAAATACAGAGTGTACTGTAATAAAGTCATCGTATGATGATGATGATGATGATGATGATAATAATTATTTTAAATTGGCTGTGAGTGTGGAGAATAGTGCTACAGGTGACTAATAAACTTAGTGACAGCCCTGCCATATTCCCAGGCTTCCTCTTTTTAAAGAACAGTCAGTAGATCTGATCTTGATCTGGCCCTTAGGTCATGAAAGGTATGCAGTCTTGAGTGATATTATTAATAAGTAGTTTAGATCTGGAATGAGGATATAGTTTAGAATCACTTTGTTGTTAACTATATCTTACACATTAACATATGCTTCTTGAGGTGTCTTAACCCTTTTACCCCCTAAGAGTGCTAAATTGCACACTATGACATTATTAACTTGAATATTTGGTGGATTTCTAGCGATGTAGCCAATTTGACATGTAAATAACATCTTATTTCGCAACATTTTTTCCCAAAAGTGATTTCTGTGCTATCACTATTTTTGTGTAAACCTATTTAAAAGATGTTCTCTAACCTTTCACTGAAATTGACTATGGCAAATTGCAGATACCAGTACAGTGTTTAAGCACTTTGGGACTGGAACCTTATTAACAAATTTAAGTGGTGAAAAAATGCATTGACCTGTAGCTCTACAGATGATTTGCAAGCTCCCATTAGGGGGCATTTCATTTCAAAACTCTTGGTCTCTAGTTTGATAACCAGCTCTATAAGCATCAATTTGATATAGGGGTTTAGGGACAAAATAAACTTAAAAAAAATTCAATTTTGACCTGAAAGCCTTGGAGCCATGTTAGAATGTTATCGTTTTCAAGCAGAGCTCTGTAGGCTGTCACAAATCACAGCCTCATAACTATAGAAACAACCACATGCATGCATACAAATAGAAAACCATACAACTCTTTTTTCATGGCCAACATGGTTAGTGGTGTGGATCGACGCCAACTCAGTGGAACATGGTTGTCATACTTCACCTAAAGCCAAGCCATACAGCGTTGGTTTAATCATACATATATGATATTGAAATATCCATGTTGTGGTCAGTTGACAGCTGTCAAAACAAGGTATCTGCTGACCAGTATCATGTGACCATATCACTAGCTCAGGCTTTGAGCTCATCAAGGGCACAGTTGTTTTTTTTTAAAAAGGTTGACTGCTGACCAACTACTGGTTTTTGCTTGGATTATGGGCTCAAGTTAGGTTAATTTGCTAATCAGCACTGGGTTGTTTAGAAGGTATAATTTCATTGCTTTTATGTTATGTAGTTTGAGATTGTTGAAACTCAAAACAGAAGTCCAAACAATGTAAACAGAAAACCTCACTGCAATGTTACAAAACTCAAATAAAAATTCTCACTTATCCTGGATTAGCTTAATCCGGATTTGAACAACACTGCCCAGGACCTCCACTTTAAGGCTTTGGCTAAATCTATATATTACAATGTTTACAATTGACTCATTGGTGGTGTGAATTTGTACATATATTTTATAACATAATTGTGCATTGCTATTTGCTGTTATGTTGTGCATCCATCATAGTTCAATAAAATACTTTATTAATACTACTTCTTAAAACTACTGGAATTCTACATAGCCTCAGGACACTTCCCAAAAGTGACTAAGATACAGTTAAAGGTATGACAGAAGTACAGTATTAAAAACAGCATATGGGAATGAAATGAGATCCATTGTCTGCCACAAAATTGGAACAATCACAATGACTAAATCAATCAGTCTGGCATAATGTTAAAAACAACATTTTACTGAAGAATACTTACATGTAAGCTTTTAATAATAATTCTATAATTCAATTTCAATAAGTGATGTTCTTTTTTCTCCACTAAGACTGTGGACCACAGGAACTGTCAATTTACTGTGTGACTCCATTAGTTATAAAATTATGTCAAAATTGATAAGTAAGCTCTAAGTAAGTTATACTATGTACACTCAAGTTTTTATGCAGAGGTATTTGGTCAGCCAAGCTTATACATATGCTTAATAACATTGATCACATTACAGCTAAATGGATAAGAAATATATCCTAAATGCACCAGGGCTGAACTCGTAACCCACCCAAAAAAATTGAAAAATGAGGACCATGTTTCCACAACAAATACAGTGGCACTACTGAAATCAAATAGCAAATCAAACTCAGTGTAGAGCTTTCTTTGCATGCAAGATCACGGATTGATGCAGAAAAAAAATAGTTCATGTTGCAGGCATATGGAGGTGCTATTAGGGAAGTGGTCAAAACTACTAACCTCCAACAGGACCCACCAAACCACAAAATAGTTGCTGGTGTCTGCCTGCACGCCCCCTGCTTAACATCTAAAGATGGTGTCTTTATTGCATAGCCACCCCTCTATCCAGCACCAAAAAATTACAGTGAGATTCAAATCTCACTTTTCTTGTTTGTCTAGTAATGCTGACTCTGGCTAGCTGAATATTTCTGTGTCAACTCAAATTTAAAAGCCAATAAAATGTTGTTATGTTCGAGTATAGTTGTTTTGACCAGTTCCCTTAGTAATTTACCATGTTTCAGAAGAGCCTAGGGGTTTAGCATTTTGGTTAATTACACATTCCATACTTGCTGCATCAGCAAGCTTAGTGCAGTACTAATCATCCACTTGAAATTTCAACCACAACAAAACGGAGGAAAACTAAATATGCATATCACTAAGCCTGAATCAAACGAAGGATTGCAGAAATGTTGCTCAAAATTCGGTAAAGATTGACTATTATTCCAGTTAAAGCCAAGAAATGCATTTGTAGAAGCCGGAAACGTCCAAAATCTCCAAAGACTTGCGGCGTTCGAGTTTTACATTATTGGTGCTAAAGCACTGAACACTATTTTGCTGACGGCTTTGCCGTCATTTTTTCGGCCGTAGTTTTACCAGTTTTTACCGATAACCTTCAAAGAAATTCAGTCAGGCATTTCACCAAACCCAATAAATTGGGCAAACAAACCGAAGAAGTCTTTTAATTTGTAGACGTAGTATGCATGCTTGACGAGCGTCAGAGCTGTCAAACAGCAAATTAAACGATGCTTTTCCTTCTTCAAAACTGTAAACAGAAGAAGAAATTATAGCAGTCTACGAAGTGGCTGTCCCTACTAAATCAAAGAAAACTCAAACGTAATAAAACTGTAATCTCTCGAGAGGTTATTGGTATAGGGCGAGAAACGAAAGAAAACTACTTAAGCTTAAGCTTTGTTTACAATACTGAATTATGCATATTCATATTCAACAACAACTCTAGTCTTTGAAATTTATCACATTTCTCACAGCATGGATCCAAATCAGAAAATCAAGGACACTTTAAACTTTCTATTGAAGATATAACATTAACTTACAAACTTATATCGCTGAAGCAACTGGATATATTTTTTTATGGAAAACGCAAACGTTTCTATGTAATACAGTCGCTCACCACAATTTGGCAGTTCACTTCAGTGTGAATCCTATCGCCAGAACTTCCAGCAAAAGTTGCGAAGACTGAACTGAACAAATCTTTTCGATAGACCAACGAATTTACGACTTTTTCCCACTGTGTTCACCTTCCTGTAATTCCTCTATACACGCAAAACACGTTTGATTTCTCTTGTTGGTCACCTGATGAAATCATGCTACTCTCCTTGCACAGCTGCACATCATATCTCGACGCGTGAAGTTCTGTAGTCTTCTGAGTTAATTTTTTCGAGCATTTCAGTTCTTTTCTAAAGTTCTCACTCGCCTGTGTCATGCATTGTTTCATCTTTCTCTAGTCCTTACTCGATTCACGACATGTTCAGTGTTCAGCACTATCTCGCCTCCTTTCATGCCCTGGGCCGCGGACGCTCTTTCGCGATCTTCGCCACTTTTTCGGCTGTTAATTCTTGCTAGGTGTCGTTCTCTTTCATGTTTTGCTTCAGATAAACTCAATCTTAAACGTTAGATCAACGTCCCCGAACGTTTGTCGACATGACAAATACAAATGACTCTTTCTGACAAATCCCGCCGAGAAAAGATAACATTCCTTAGATCCCCCGTGAGCCTTACCACGAGACGCCCCTCCACCACCCCCAGAGTCTGTACGGACGGCGCTCGCTCGCTCGCTCGCTCTCTCGCTCTCTCGCTCTCTCGCTCGTACGCTGACGTCATAATCAAATTCTCTCAGCTTGATGAGTTACCAATTTTTCTTAAGTATGGGGCTTCGCTGCGGGCTTCGCGCGCTAAAGCTCCGCTATTATCAATGTAGACAATAAAGTCAGATGTATGGTAGAGGTAGCCTCTGAAATGTTCGCATATGGCTCACTTAAGAGCTAGGAACTCAGGCTTTCCAGAGTGGAGGAAATAGTTACTTTTTGCCTTGGTTAGTGTTCGTGAGCCATATCCAATAACTCGTATTTTGCCATCCTTTGTGATGCATCAGTAAGTAATACAAATGGCTCACTGGAAACAGGAAAGCCAAGAATTGGAGGAGATAAAAGGTGGTCCAGCAATGTTTTAACAGCTTTCTAATGCTGTTCCATCCACACTATTGGGCGAGAAGATGGTACTGAGCCATGATTGAAACGTTGCTTGGTCTTGTATGCTGATTTAGGCACATATTCAGTAGCTGCCTACAATAACTGAAGAGTGGGTGGGTAATCCAAGCAAAGTTCTGGATACACCTGCGGTATTACCCAGGAAGACCCAGTAACCTCCTCACTTCACTAACTGTGCTAGGATTACTGTCCATAAGAGTCATAACCGCCTCCACATTGGAATGGTCTAGTCCGTAGCCTGCTGCTCACAAAATCTGTCCGAGATAGTTTACTTCCCGCTTAAAGAGTATGCACTTCTTCAAATTAAGCTTACCCCATGGTCACGCAACCGTCTCAGCACTTTCTGGATAGGATCAACATGATCCTCAAATGTTTGGCTGAATACAATGATGTCATCAATGTAAGGTATGCATATATCATCACTAAAACCATTAAGGCAGTGCCCCATGAAGCGTTGAAATTCTCCCAGTCTATTTTTTAAACTTATTGGTAGGCGAACCCATTTATACAGTCCCCAGGGGGTGGCAAAAGCTGCCTTATGTCTACTTGAAGAGCTTACAAAAACTTGATGGTAAGCCTTTTTTGGTCTAGTAAGGAGAACCACTGAATCCGATTAAGGCTTTCCAGGCATCCTGTACCGTGGACAAAGGATGGCTGTCGCGAATCGTTTTTGAATTCAGTTTTCTGTAGTCTATGCACAGTCGTAATGACCCATCCTTCTTCATTCTACAGGTATGCTGGATTAATTTTCCTCCTTCAACTTCATTTCAAGAGGAGTGACTGACTTCACTTGCAGAAGGTGTCCGAAAATTGTTATTCCTTTCAATGTGATGTCATGTTTGGTTGGATTGTCCACCCAGACATTGGTCCTACACGTGGAACCTCCTGCCACAGCTACCTGTGTCTCAGGTATCTCAAAACCACAAGGCCAAGAATGTTTTGGATCAAGTTAAAACAGTACCGGTATCTTGCTAACTGGACCTACAGCAGCACATGGAACGATAACAGACTGTCCTCGTGGAATTACAATGTCTTGCTTTCTTGCAGGCTCAGATATGATGAACTGAACAAGGGCCTCTACCTTTCTTCGCTCAACACCAGTTAAACTCGAAGTAAGCACGTCCACTAACGACCCATTAACTCTAGCTGAAGAACCTCCAAAATCCAACAATAGGCATTTCCAAGAAATCCTTGGCAATCGAAAACGGCACTGTAATGGTGTTGTCAGAGTCGTCTTCAATAAGATTAAAAGTCAGTTCCACCCAACCCTCATGGGGTAGGTCAGTTTCATCTGCTGCCTTCCATTGAAGGCCATCCATGCCCAGCGACGCTGCTATGTCCCGAATGTCACACCCTGGAAGACACTGCTTTAACCAACTATGGGAAATAATCGAAACTTGAGCTCCAGTATTCCAAAGAGCTTCAGTCTCTATCCCATTGAGCAAGCATTTTAAGATTACGCCCCACAAGACGAACTACCTGTGCATGCTCCTGTGGTGACAAGTGGCTAACAAAGACACCTGCATTTTGTCTCTGTTCTCTGCATTTTTGCTCTTCCAAAGAGGATATGGCCTGGCAAAGTGACTTATGTTGTCTCTAGTGTTTGTGTTGACATTTCCTTGAACAATATCTAATAGCTTTACAATTACTGCATTGCTTGAAAGAGGAGGTACCCTCTTTGCTCCCACAAAATTTGCAGACTTGGTGGGACGAATCCGCTCCGGGTACACCCTGTCCCGTTGACGAAGCGTCTACATCCTCTTGCAAAATGATCTTTTGAACCACATTTGAAGCAATGATCGTAGTTGTCTACACCTGCCGTCCTGCATGAATTACACCGTCTACGCCGAAACTGTGACTCAGTGGTTACCAGATGCATAAGGACGGGTAGAATTTCTCTCTACTGGGGCACTGACTCTATCGAAACTTTTTTTCAAGGAAGCAAGATCCGACTGCACTGCTTCTAGTGTATTTGGCTCCTTTTTCTGGGACTTACTACTCTTATTCTTGGGTGTTTGACTTGAACTTGGTTGGCTTAATTGCTTACTTGGAGGTGAAGTAGTTTCAACCTGGTTGATCCTTGTCCCTTTCCTAGCAGCCACAACCATCTTATTTTGGTGGTCTACATCTGCCCACATAATCCGATTAACCTTTTCCATAAGTTGTTCATCAGTTACAGAGGCTACTTCCAGTAAAGGGCGCAGCTTAGCTCTAACTGCCTCATCTTGTAACCCTGTCTCCAAAACATGGACGAATAATGCTTGAACAAGAGAAGGCTTGTACTTGATGGAACCATCAGCGGCGTTTGTTACAAAAATAATCTGTGTTTTAAGTTTAAAGCTAGCACAAGAAAATCTTGGGGATTCAATTGCTTCCTGGTGCAAGGCAGATAGTTCCTGATACAGTTCTGTTGCTGACTTTTGCTTAAAATGAGCTTTCATAATTTACCTTAAGCCAGACAATGACAGATCTGTATCATCTCCAAGTACGACCTCAGTTTAAGGCTTGAACTGACTGCACGAATAACAGCTTCAACAATCTCAGTCTTTTTGTAGCCGCCCTTATCCCCAATTCTATCTGTCGCGCCAAACTAACAAATGACAGTCCATCCTTAAAATTATCTTCCGCCTTAGCACCTTACTAACATCAATATTTACCTTTGTTTCCGCTCCTTGTGCCTCCTGAGTAGCCTTTTCCGTCGAGTTAAGCGGTGCAACGTCTACTTTTGTCGATTTATCTCCTGTTGTGCCAGTTTCGAGCAGAGGTGGTCTTCCATTCAGAAATGCAATTAAACCGACCAACAGCGTTTTCTTCTCATCCGTCTCTCTTAAATCTTGCTTTATTTTCCCACGAATTCTCTTCGACAGTGCCAACCCTCCTAACTCTTTCGTCTCCACTTGTAAATGCTCTGCTAATTCTGCCAGTGCATCCACTATAAGATCACAGACCTTGGATTCAAGTTGTAGTTGAAACTCCTCGATTTTGTGTTTCGCCGCCATGTGTTTAATTTACAAAGATGAACAAGCAAAACAACTGCGCCCGTTGTCGCAACCGAAGGCTCGCCTGTATTATAAGTTATGTTACGATATTTTAAGTAATGGTTTATATGGTTTAAAAAGTAAATTGTGTTAGTAAGTAATTAAAGTTAATATATGAAAGGTCATATATTTAAACTGCGGATATGATTGATCATAGCAGTTATGTGCGCAAGTTAAGCAGTTCTGAAATTAAAGCCTGAAAAAAAATTCAGGCCGAAGCGGGGGTTCCAAACCACGACCTTTGCGATACCGGTTTTTATAAGTAGCTGTACATTTGTAACTAATATTACAATTGAATCTTATGTAGCTGTAGCTTGTAAGTAGTGTCCATTTTGCTATATATTGTAAATATCTGATATCTGTAGTATTGTCAGTGGTGTAGGTGCTCCAGTAATAAAAAAGTGATGTACAGTAAAAACCCGCGTATGAGAATCTAAAAACCTGTCAGGCAAATAAACCTGTTAGGCACTATTCACCTAAGAACCATTTTAGGCAAATATTTCAATACAAGTTCTTCTTAAAGTGTTTTTCAAAGATAACACAGTACATCACATGTAATACAAAAAGCTACAAAAGCTAGCCAGAGCACTGGCAGAGGAATAGAACCACAGTACTGCACTGTGAATGATTCAATATAAAGGCCACACCCACGAGTAAAACGTTAAAAAAAATTAAACTAGTAGACACCATTTATATAAGAACCTATGGAGGCTAACTTGAAAAGACCCTTGGCTTTTTACCGTAGTGCAAGTTTATTCCTGTACAAATGTTCTACCTCCGAATAGTTATTTAATTAAAAAAAGAATCGACAGCACATAAACAGAAGATAGTTTTCAGAGCTATTTGTGCCTAAATTCAGTGGAGTAAAACATAAAGAAAAAAAAACTAAATATAAACTTAAGCAAGCGCTTTAACAATATTCATTTCCCTGGTTGACGATTCTTCTCTCCTGACCGCTACTTCCCGTGGATGAGTCGGTATTTTAGTTAGGCCTCCGACGACGAATGGTCGCAGTTTGGAGCAAAACAGAGGACTATTTTTCTCGATTAGCTCCTCTCTTTACGTGTCCAAATCAATTTTATAACTGTCTGATGATCTTGTGTTCTTGCTATTTTTTAGAGTTGAGACCCATACTATAGTAATTTTGGCACTTGTTTAGAACTGAGTTTTTTAGTGCTATGGCAATGTTGACGTCAGACTAGAAGATGTGTGTTTTGACTAAAAAAAAATCACAATCGCACTCTTTGTTTCTGGTTACGTCCTGGTGCATGATTGTTTGGTCTTTTTCATCCGTTCTTGCATGTGCACCGATAAGCAAGGGCAGAACCCCGTGCTATTGACAGGCGGGGTAGAGAGGGAAGGTGTATTTGTGTTTTTGTACAGAAGGGTAAACATTTCCCGAAACAATATCCCGAGAAAGTTAACAAGAAATTAGCCCTTTTCAAACTATTTAAATCTTTGCTGGGAACGTTTTAACTCTTCAGTCCACACTCCCAGGAGAAATGGATGCAGGGTTCCATTACCCAATATCTGTGTAATTAACTCCCAGCCAACGCAATAGTAAATTAAATACCTGATGGTTTGATAGTGGAACGATTGGCATCTTGCACAGTAATCTCCTTTTATTCTGAGCGGGCGTGTGTTTCACAAACGTTATGGCGTCACGACTTCCGTGCGTGCCTTCAACTCGCACATGAAAGCTTTGTTGGAAAGACTCTTTACCAATAAACCTGATGAAAAAAATAAAGAATTAAGGAAATTGATAAACTCGTACGCCAGGAGCTCCCTTAGCGCTGTGGATACCCAACGGTAGTTGATGATCGAAAAATGCCTTGTGTAGAACCGAACGATGCCACTTAAAGTGGCTTCTTAACTTAGTCAGTAGTAGAGAGGGAAAGGGTGAGGGAAGGGAAGTGGACAGAGTGGTATATTTCTTTGCCCTCATATTGGAGTCTCGAAACTCTTACGGAATACTGTCAATAAACATGTATTCCATGCGCCATTTTTTTGGACCCATTAAACCTTGGAATGACGAAATAATACCTAAAAATATTGTTGCCAAAAAATCTTAAAATCTGTTTGACGTATATTATAGCTGGATAAACATGCACGGGAAATTACCAACTGGGTTAGAAAATATCGCACCTTAATAAGATACAAAGTATGTCGTAACATTTATGCTCGTTCCTTATAATTGGGCCTCAAACTCATTTAGTAATTACTATAATTAAATGCAGTTTCGCAAGTTGAACGATATGTACGTGTCCCACAAGTTGACATGACCCATTCCTTGAAATTACCTTGTAAAAACGTTAAGTGCCTCTATTTGTGATTAGATGTGGCTTCACTAGTTAATCAACTCATACGAGTCCTACCCGACCCATTTCTTGTAATTGTGCTGAAAACGTTTAGTTTCAAAAGTGACACGCAGTTTCAGCATTTGTATGACTTTGCGAGAATTGTGCTACAGGACTCTAAGTTTTTCCTAATGAGAGACAGTTTTACTAGTTGCATCATATGCACGAGTCGTTTGTATACAAGGTACATTTATACGTTCCTCGTCTGTGTCGAGCGTGACTGTCACATACTTCGATGAATGATGTGTGAACATGTTTTCCTCGGAGTTTAATCATCAAGAAGAGTCCTCTTCAAAGGTTTGTAAAAGCACTCTTTTGGACAACTCTCGGCACACATACATGCATGAACAGTAAACGGTGATCTGGGGATCCATGAAGGGCTTGATAAATGCCTGGCAATTTTGTGTTGACAACAGACATTCCTTGCACAATACGACATCTGGGCCAACAAAAGGTTTTATTCCTCCCAGTGGTGATGCTGGGTCAACAAAAGGCATTTCATCTGAACCGCCCGCTAAGATTCCTCGTATAACTATAGATAACACGAACAACGGGACTGCTGAAATGATAGTATTGATCAGCAACAATATGACCCACTAGACGATGAAAGTATTCGTGAGTCGTCCTCCCAGCATTTCAGCGATGGTAAGCGTCTGAGAAACTTTCAACCTTGCTGAAGGTTTGGCAAGCGAAGGTTTGAAGGTTTGACAAGCGACAATTTGTGCGCCCTTGCCCTTGTCTCAATGTGGAGTGTGTTTTAACCTGCGATCATACCCTCCCTCCCTTATATTCAGACGCGGTGAAGGAGGGCATGATACATTTACTTGTCGGATCATATGTTAAAAAACCAGATGCTGGTTTTTTCTTCTGATTGGTCGAGAAACAATGCTTATGAAACGCTGCGTTTTTATTGGCTTTCATATTTCAACCTAATTTCCGGTCAAAAAGTTGGTCTGGCTAGAAGAAAACAGAATGGCGGAGACAGAGCGAGATTTTAGCAGGACGAGTTTTCCGCTGCGTCTGTTGAAGCCCTGAGAAATTTTCACCATGATTCCTTGAAAGTAGAGCAGATAGAGTGCTTACAGTGGTACTAATTTGTTTACGTGAAGACATTTTGGCCGTTCTGCCGACGGGTTTCGGGAAAGGTGTTGGAGTGTTTGAAAAATGATGATAGCGATGACACGATTAAGTTCATCGTAACCGTTTTACAGATTGTCAATTGCCCGCAATCTTGACTCTCACAGTAACTTTGCAAGCTGCTGGAGGGCTCGACATATCAATGAAGCGTACCCCTCAAGATTGCATTAATGAACTAATTATTTGAAACTTGAACCCGCTAGTCGTTTCAAGAATGCAATGATGAATTGATTAATTATTCGAATATTGAACTCGCTCGTTCGATCCAAGAATACGGTTAACGGGTTCCGTTTCCGAAAAATCAATTCATTGTTGCATTCTACAAAAGACTAGTGGGTTTAAAACCTACTAGTAGCAACAGTGAATTGATTTTTCGAAAACGAAACCCGTTAGCCGTATTCTTCAATGGATCGAGCGAGCGAATTCAATATTCGAATGATTAATCAATTCATCATCGCATTTTTGAAGCGACTAGTGGGTTCAAGTTTCATATAATCAGCTCATTAATTAATGCAATCTAGAGGGGTACGCTTCACTTGGTTTGACTGTAAGAGTTATGCGTAGTATCAGTCTAATTCTACGCTCTTGAACAGTTCTGCCAACACGATGCCGTCAGCAGTGAAACAGCTCTTGCTAGTGAATTCCTTGTTTTCGGTTACCGTAATTAAAGGAATGACAGCTCATACTGGTAAATTATTATCGCAGAAATAGCAGCACTTGTTTATTTATATCGTAACATGGTGAAGTTTGCACGCAAGCTGTAAATAACCTGTTTGACTTTCGGTAAATGCTGGTTGGCTCATAAAGTGACAGTTCGACCACACCTTAGTTTATTTAAATTAGGGGGCGGTTAGCGGCTGGTTAAATAAATGTATCAGGCGTATTTTTTTCCCTTCTTTCCACAAAAAAAAAACCAAAAAAAAAAAAAACCACGCCTGAACAGTGTTGGACAAGTTTCTACTGGACCATGTGCCAAAGTGCAAAACTGAGGATAAAATCCTCCGCAAAACTCAGGACCTCCTTCTTAATGTAGCTGGTCCTATTGCTATATCCTATGCCATGGTTTGGCAAGCCAAGGACAACTCTCAGCCACTGGATCTTTCCATACGGTCGAGTTGTCTGACAAGACCATTCCAGCTTCTTAGCAATGTAAATAACCACATATCCGCCAAACTCAGGGCTCAAGTTCTAAGCAAAATTGGTCCAAAATATGCCTCCCTCTCGGATTAATCATGGAACTGTTTGGGCAACAGTTCGAGCAACGTCAAGAGCAGCAGACTGAAACAGCAAAAGCGATTTCCACTGCCAGTTTTGTCTCGAGAGGCACCCCTTAACAAGACAATGGATTCGAGGGTCGCAGCCAGTTACAGGAGTACTCATTTCAGAGGTCAGACCTATTGTCCTTTACAGCCATTAAGGAGAAGGAGCGAAACAACAGTACCCTTCATCCAGTCAACCCCTCAAAACCAGTGAGGAATCTTGCAGCTGGTACAGGTATGTCCCTAGATCTTTCGTAAGTGCCCACAGTTTCAAAACAACAGTACATATAGAGTTGGCAGAACATTCAAACGACCCTTGGGTTCTGGAAACTGCGGTGGGGTATAAGATAGAGCTTCTGGAATCTCACCAGACATATATTCTCAGCATGCATGCATCAGAAGAGGAGAGAAACATAATATACCAGAAAGTCCTCTCTCCAACAAAAAAACATGCTATGCACAAGCTTAAGGCTTTCGAACCCAACGGTCACAAACCGAGCCAGTTCATAATCCCCATAATCACTGCTCCTAAAAGGGGGGTCGACAAAGGCCAGTAGTAAATCTAAAAAAAAAGACCATTTCGTAGCATGATCAGACGCAGCGGGGTCTATCTGGAAGTACCTCAATGGAATGCGGGTTTGATAGATCCGCATTCCTTACATATTTTATATGTTCGGCTGTCAGGAATTACGCGTGCAAAGTAATAGGTGTCAAAACCCGCCGCCGCAGCTGTCAAAATAATTTTTGTCTCTTGAAGCACAGGGACTGCCGCACGCGAAGACAATTCCGGATAATTTGGTCTGCCTAAAACTTGGCACTACAAAGCCGCCAAACAAGACGAGTGGCGAAGCCTTTTCCGCTCATTGTCATTGTTGGAAAAAGTTTGAAATAAGTTGTTATTTTAAAAGATTGGGCTGAACCGGATTCATTCAATATGGCCGCCATTTGCGAAATCAAACCGAGAACAACAGAAATTTGTCAACTGCCCATGTCCACGTCGTGACTAAGCCCCTTTAAAGGCAACAGTGGCACACTCCGACGAAACGTCTGGATGCCACTGTACACTTTTGTGATAATCGGACAGTTAAAATAGAAAACAGAAATTACTAAAGGTAACAGTGGCACATTCCGACGAAACGTCTGGATGCCACTGTAAACCTTGGCGATAACTGAGCAGTTAACATGAAAAATGGAAATTGTTTAAGGTAAACATACTGGGCCCTGTGAATTTCCGTGCCGTGTAACATTTCCACGAATATCTGAAGGTTGGGGAAACGAACAGGCCTACAACTTGGAGAATTGTCTTTTATTTATCTTCTAGAACATCACAATTTCTGAGCTTCTTCCACTGGATTGTTTTCGATTTATCTTTTTAATTGCGTGACCCCCGTGGGTATTTAAGGTGAGGGGGACAGCTGATATTCACAGATTACAGTGGTCTTTGTATTGTGTTTTTTGTGTGATGCAATCAGGGATGAGAAAATAAAATAAAAACACGCAACGTTTCGAAAGGCTTTTAAAGCAAAAGCGAGAGACTCAAGAATCGGATCGCTTGAAGATATACGATAAACACCATTTTAAGACTTTCTTTTATCCAGTTGACTGAAATTGTAAGCGGTCAACAAACTCTTACAGCTTACCTTTTTGCCGTTGTTTCTTAGCGGCAATGCTAAGAAGCAGCCGGTATCTTCTCATCCACATTTTGCGACAACACAACTGATGAAGTCGTTGGCATCTCCAAACGGCGACTCGCTGTGGTCTTTGCAACAGGGCTCGAAATCCCTGCCACGTGAGTGAGCGCACCATCGTTTTGTTGCTGTTATTTAATATTGACTCAGTCGATCAAAACACTGTGATCAAGGCCACTTAGTAGCCTCTTAACCTCTTAAATGCATTCTCTTTAAATACGTCAGAATCTGGTAAATGCTGAAGAAATGTCGCAAACGACGAAACCACGATTTAATCTTCTGAGGTAGCCTTCCCTTCACCATCACCTGTGCGAAAAGTGCTGCGCTTTACTCTCACGACATCGTCTGGAAAGCGCGCCGGTAACTTATTACGAGAGAAGTATTTTGCCGCACTCTCGCCACAAGCTTTTCTACTAAGAACTTACCATGTTCTGTTAAGATCTAACGACTGAGCACTTCCGACCCGAGAGAAAAGCAAAGATATCTGCCTCGGAGACATTTAACCGAGCGAACTGCACAAATATCCTATTTGATTCCGGTTTCCTCTCTCTGTCGACAGACATGTAATCACGTAGTAAACCGCAACTTAATTAATTCGGAAATCTCGTACTTCCAGTCCAGACCTACTTGCGTCTCGTCATGGTATCAACATTTCAAAACGGAAGGTGTGCCAATGTTGAAAGCTATTAAGACCAAACGGCATTCTAAGCAAGATCGACTTATAGGATGCCTACCCTACTGTCCCAATATGGATCCATCACCAAAAGTTCCTGTGATTCATTTGGCGAGACACTCTATGGGAGTCGATATGCCTTCCTTTCGGGCGTGCGCTTGCACACCGCATGTTCTCAAAGCTACTAAAGCCAGTTGTAGTAGACTTGGAAGTTTTTTTGCCACTTAGCTGTCTTTGGAAATCTCTCGAACCTCTACAAATATGCGTCTAAATCATCCTTGCCATCAACAAACGAGTGGAGTTTAGGTGCATTAACTCGATCCTCTTTGTCACGTGGACGATCATCCAGATCTCTTGTCCTAAACGCGCAAGTTCTAGTTCGTGCTCTCTCTTTGCAGCCTCAGCAGCCTCCTTCTGTCTCGCGAGTTCCGCTTTCATTTCTAATTTTCTCAGTTCTCGTTCTTGTCACCTTGTTTCTCTTTGTTCGTCCTCCCTTCTACGTTTTTTTTCTTTCTCTTCTTCTTCCTGCCTTCTTTCCTCTTCAAGTCTCCTACGCTTCTCTTCTCTTTCCTCTTCTAGCTGCCTGCGTTTCTCTTCTTTTTCTTCTTTTAGCTGTCTACGTTTCTCCTCTTTTTCTTCTCCTCTGCGTTTCTCTTCACGTTCTTCCTCTCTATGTTTCTCATCAAATGTAAGTAACTCAGCTCCTTCCAGACCAAACTCTTTAGCCAGTTGGATAAATTTTTCCATTTGACGACATCAAAATTTCACGGCTCTTTCACTTGTTACAACTCACTTCCACAGCACAGATGGTTCCTTCCAAGTTACGATCCTTTCCTGCTTAACAGTAGACAACAAACAGTTCCTTGAATTCCACTCTCGCGGACAGGCCTCCAATGTTGCAAGTTCGTTGTTTACAGTGGCAGGTAGTTTGCAGTCTGAACAGAACGCAGGGCTGTCGGAAAACAACAAGGCTATTTATTCCAGATGAACGCAGTAATTTGACTCAAGATTTCACAACAAGCACACGCTAGGCTTGTAAACTATGACTTCGACTTCCGTCACTCTTGCATAAACACGGCCTCTTGCCAGATATCCACGTAACCTCTTTGTTACACTTCTACAAACACGACCTCTGTCGAAACTTTACACGCGACCTTTGTCACACTTCAGTAAACACCACTGACTTAGGAGAAAATTCTCTCTAAACACTCTTGGGAAAAACCACTTAAAAACTACACCGATTCGCTAATATACTT
>JAHPZR010001801.1:70000-100000 GCA_019787425.1 Platygyra sinensis
GCAACAGAAACACACCATACAACGAATCATTGAAAGGGCTTTATTTGTTTGTTTTTATGGTGGTCCAAACTTACCCTTTCAAAAGCAGGATTTTTCATGTTCTGGAGGCCCTAAAGGGGACCCCCTTGTAACTTTTGAGCTAAAAGTCAGAGAACAAAACCAACTTGGGTTTTGGATTATCTCAATAAGGCCACCTTCTGGAGTAAGTTTCATCAAAATCGGCCGACCCACATTTTCAACCTCTGGAACACTTTCTCAGACAATGACACTTAAAACTCAGTGGGCAGACAAATTTTATTTTTGTTTTTAATTAAAGGTCATTTATACTTTCTATTCATGTAGTTCAGCAAATTTATACAGGTTCCACATTTTTAAAACGTGCCTTCAAAGTGGAGCTATTTGCGTGTTTGGTTCAAAACTTGATTGGACGGGTAGAAAATATCTCCTTTTAACGGTTGAAAGAACAACATTATAAAAACAGTATAAAAGCTATCCGAAAAGATTAACAACAACGGTATTTGCCGAGGTAGGCGTTCGTTTTTCTTCGAGATATCACCACATCATGATTTTGGCCTCCCAAGCGGTCTAAAATGACCGAAATTTTGGGAAATTTTAGGTGAGCCTAAAATATACTTCGTACATATTCCAGAAACTCTTATTTTCGTGTGATAATATTTGGCCCGTTATTAGTTGACTGAGATATATTTGAAGTTTTTCACTTTAATTGTACGGTTGTCACGAGGTGCCAAATATTATCGCCGAATCGTTAAGGAGCGTGACCCAAATTTTAGCCATTTTCAGCGAGTCGTTTTTCAAAAGTGCGGCAGTTTATTTTCACAAAAAGACGATTTTCTGATAGTCTTTTACACTGACATCAATATTCAGTTTAGTTAAAATTGGTATCTACAAGCAAATCGGAGTAATTGGTCTCGCAAAGTCCAAAAAAAAATCATTTGTCAGACATATTTCCCGGCAAATGTTTAGCGAAGAAAATCACCTTATTCCGACTTTCTGCGATTGTTATCCATGATTTGCTGAAAGATCTACACAAAATAGTTAGGTGGACTGCAAGATAGAATATTTAAGCTTAACTTAACTTAACTTATGCAAACATTTCAAACTCGCCAAATTTATGCCATTATCAAGAGTAAAATTTCCCGCGAGAATTCCATTTTTAACGTCACGTCACAAAACTGGACCCTCAGTTCGCACATTCTTCTTGGAAGGGAGTGGAAGAAAAATATGTTGAATTAGACGACATTCAATTCCATTTAGTTTTCTAACCATTCATTAACCCTTGCTGCTGTTGCTGCTGGTGCTGTTTCGAGGAGTTCAGTTCAAATAACCTTAGCAGCAAAACAAGGGAAAATAAGTACGGAACATTATTTGTGGTTTTTAAGAAGAAAAAAAAAGCTGTCTTTTCATTTATGACAAGGTTTTTATTGACAGATGACCCCCATGGATTTGTAACGTGATATCTGTAAAAAAAAAACACATACAAAACACAGCATTCAACGAAGGAAAATCGTTTACATACAGCGCTACAGTCAAGTTGATTGAAGCTTAGGGCTTTTTAAGACTTGATAAGTAATCACGTACAACTTATAACATCTCGTCTGGCAAAATTTCAGTTAAATAGTACAATATAGACCACCTAGAGTTTTGCATTCTTACGATAAGAAGCTGTTACAAGTTCCTCAGTCATTTCAAGATCAAGAGTTACGGAGGTAGATCGTTTAGTTATGTAGCGCCATATCTGTGGAACCAGCTTCCAGACGCCATATGGTATGCACCATCACTTGCGACATTTAAATCCAAATTGAAGATTCATTTATTTGATCAAGCTTTTAATTAGTCATAGTTTTTTTTGCTTATTATCTTAGTTTTCTTAGGTAGTTGTTATAGTTATTTTTATCTTATTTTTTCTATTCACATAGTTGTACAGCGCTGTGTTATTATTATTGTTATTATTATTATTATTATTATTATTATTATTATTATTATTATTATTATTATTATAAATAGGATAATTTGATTCCAGGGTGGGTTACTTTCAAATATGTAATTTTCATACCTTTAATTGCGCACATCACTACTGGTAAACACTACCAAATTTGCTCAAAAGCAACAAGCTCAGTTTAGATGTCATCTCAGGGTCAAATTGTACTTCTTTCGAAAGAGCAGTTCCTCAGAATAATAAAGGGATACTTGATCAACTTGAAAAGCTCTATTATGAAATCATTCGTTTCAATAGGGTGGTTTTTATTTTTGACATCTGCATGTAACTACCCAGACCTCAGACCCGTAAAATTTCTAAAATTGAGACCCTCTGGATGTATCAAAACTTCAAACCCGAAAAACTCACTTTCTGCGAGTCTGGAAAACTCAGGACGCGACAACATTATTCCACGGGTGGTGGTGGGGGGGGGCTACTTCTTATAGTGGCCTTTACGGGGAGGCTCCGCACGAAAGGGGTACCTTTTTCAGGCTTCATGTATATAAAAGGGTAGAGATTTCACAAGTTGAGGTATATTAAAGGGTAGGGAAATCGGTGATTTAGGTATTTAAGAGGGCCTTTAATTACAATATTTCAAATAGACGCCCCTTATGGCTGTATCGGTTTATTTATTAAGACTATTAAGGACTACATGGAAATGAGAACAAGACTTCCTAAATTAGGTATGTAAATGTGGTACCTTTCTTCAATAAAAGGTATATAAAATGGGGTACCTTTTCTACCAAAATGGTATATAAAAGGGTAAAGGGTTGGACCTCGGGGCGGAGCCTCCCCGTATTAAAATTTGTTAAGTACCCTTCCGGGGCATTATTCAGAGCATGCTTACCAAGGATTGTTTTAAGAAGTCCTGTTTACAATGTCATAGGCGGAATTTGAGAGAGGGAAAAAACATTCCAAAGTGATATGCCTGCAGAACAGGCGTAATTTGTTTGCGTATTCAGGCGAACAGAGGCGACAAACCGCAAAACAAAATCGCGCCTGTTCCGCAGGCTGAAGATGATAGATTCGATCTGCTCAGATCACGAAAATAATACCCAGCATTCAAGTGATTGTTTGGTTCATCGGTATAAATCAATTTTATCAAATTTATTTTATGCCTAGAAGCCATTTAAGCCAAGTTTAGTTACAATGACGCGAGGTGCGTTGCGTGACGGTTTCGGATATTATTTTCACCATGGATCCTCAGTGCTTCGATTAATTCTGCTAAATTCAAAAGAGTTTTCCGGGTCTACGTTCTCGAGACACCTTAAAAGCCTTTGAATCAGCAAAACATTATCTCAAGCTTCATGGCAAGTGGTCGCAATTGTGTGCCCGGTCTAATAAAGGAAGGAATTGAAAAAAAAAAAACCAAGACGGTGTACAAACCTGCGACGATACAAACGACAACAATAAACGTAAGAAAGATCGTGACCCAGCAAAGATTACACGTATTGAGATGTTTAGATAAGTAGTGTGTCGTTTATGATCCTTTCGTTGGCCGGATATAGCAGGGACGTTTCGTCGTAACCTATGTTTCCTCATTTTTTAGTTCCAGCTACACCATGCAAATTAGACACCACCTCTGACGTCTGTCCTCCACTATCTCGTTTGCATGCTGATAATTGAAGAAAAACTGACCCACCACCCGCATTGCTAGGTGATTTTTCTGATCTGAAAGAACAGTGAACGTTTTCAAAACTAAGATGACCCCTTTATGTGAGATCGACATTACGGTGCTGCCGTCTAACCTTTAAATCTGTAACGCGTCACACCTTCCACAAACAGAGAAATGTAAACAAGACGTTTGCGGTAGTCCCAAAATTAGTCGCAAAATTAAATTGAGCATGAGCCTTCGCTCCCTATTAATTTGCAGTTTGTTCTACACAACAACAATAACAACAAAAAAAACCATCGAACTGGGGATCCATTTCGTTTTTCCATGAACCGAGACGTTAAAAATAGAATTTTCGCGGGAAATTTTATCTTGATAATGGCATAAATTTGGCGAGTTTGAAATGTTTGCATAAGTTAATCCCGATGTCACAGCTTAAATATTCTATTTTGCAGTCCACCTAATTATTTTGTGCAGATCTTTCAGCAAATCATGGATAACAATCGCAGAAAGTCGGAATAAGGTGATATTCTTCGCTAAACATTTGGCGGGAAATATGTCTGACGAATGATTTTTTTTTGGACTTTGCGAGACCAGTTACTCCGATTTGCTTGTAGATACCAATTTTAACTAAACTGAATATTGATGTCAGTGTAAAAGACTATCAGAAAATCGTCTTTTTGTGAAAATAAACTGCCGCACTTTTGAAAAACGACTCGCTGAAAATGGCTAAAATTTGGGTCACGCTCCTTAACCAGAGGAGGGGAGAATAGTATCCCACACTGCAATGCGTGACCCGTCACGCATTACGTCAGGAAAATGGCGTCTTGGAGCGAAGAAATGCTCCATTTTCTCTTCGGCTAATTTTCATTGTTTTACCTGAGAAAGGTAAGTGGCTTGCATTTTTCATTAGTTTTATCCTTTTTTGTCAATGTGCTTGCGTTTATTTATTAAGCCTTATAAAAAGAGACGCCAATTGCTATTGTTAGAATATCGTTCCCATCACAATGCAATCGGTGACCCGTAGCGACCTCGTTAATAAAACGCGAATATGCATATTTTTGTTGAGTTCTTTCCAAATATGGACATCAGTCAAGTAAATCAAAGGTTAAGTGGTATTTTGGCAAAGAAGAACCCAGAAGAACCCACATTTTATCCAGTTTCAGGAGGTTTGAAGTTCACTAAAAATCGTTTGATTAGCTCTCAAATGACACGTGTACAGAAGTCTCTTTTGTGTTGAAAGCGTTTGCATAAACGTTGATTTCTCATCGATATCAATTTCTTTCTTCGACCTTAATCGTTTTGGTGGAATGTCTAATTGTATCGCAGTCAAAATAGGTCAAATGCTACTGGAAACAGTTCACTATGGACGGGTTGAGATTGTTTCCACTCTCCTACGTTTCAGTTTCACGGTCATGGACCTGGCTACCTCTTCCAAAAGAAGCCACTTATCTACCGGAACGACACCCCACAAACCCGCGGAGAAGAGGTCCAAAGAGGGCATAAATTCGAAGATAAGAGGACCACTGTGTTTCTCGTCAGAAAATGTGCCACGCAGCTTAAGTGAAAGTGCCAAACGTTGCCCATCGAGCCACAAGGTAAATATAAGCTTACATTCCCCTTATAAAATATAAAATTTTTATGTAAAATTTTATAAAAATAAACTACCTTTTTTATTCTTAAATGTACATGTAGGGTATGTCAGCATTTGTTTATAATATGAACTGCATTTTTATTCCCTATGGCTATACATTACCATATTTAAATAATTTGAACTGAAAATTTGTTTATTGTTCAAATCACTGTTTGTTTAAATACTAAAAAATCAAGAAAGGTTTTTCTTTGTCAGGTGGTTTCAATACATTTTGCAGTTTTGTTAAATCAAATTCGATGACTGCAATGTTGCGTTATATCTTTTGTCAGGTGGTAAGCTCTCCCCTCAGGAAGTCACCTCTTGTTGCACGATGTTCACCTGTGCGGATACACAAATGGTCTTTTCATGAGGAGAGGGCATTGTGTTGAATTTGTGGGCCTGGCAAAGATGGATCCAAGATATGGCATTTGTAGTAAAACACAATGGCCTGCTTTCCGTGCAGATCATCAGTTCTGGAGAGATACTGCCCTCCACATTCAAGAAAGTACTTGCTCAAGTGTACTTCTTACTAGTAAGTTATTTGTTATATAAAGAAAAAAACACTGATAAGTAAGAGATAATAGTGACATCATGTACCAGGACTGGTTATCGCCCTATCAACTTTATGATAACTTTAATCTGTATTTAGTGTAAGACATTCCCAAAATGGTCACAGAAATCATTTTGATATTTTGACTTTTTCCTAGATACCAGAATATGAGCAAGAGTCTTCAATTCACTGAAAGTCAAGTTCCCCAGGTTAGAGGATGCAGAGGAGTTTTACAATTTAACATTAAACAGCTGCTTAAGTGAAATGGAACAGACATCAGCTCCAAGAGGGGCAGCGGTTCCCCAGTCTCTATCTGTAATGGTTGATAAAATCACGCAAACAACATTCCAAGAAGAAAGTGTAGAGATCAGTGCCACCACAACAAACATTGGAACCTGTAAAACATTCAGTGTTGATTTTGCAGATGTTATATCTTCCTTGGATGAGGATCAGTTGACTGAACTTGCAAACCTGTCTTTTCTGGAACTTGCGTTAAAAAGTGGCATTGATTCAAATCCTGCAGATTTTGCATCACTTTCAGTCAGTGCCATGAAAAAGTTGCAAGTGCAGAAAAAGAACAATCTTGTGTACAAGTTTGCTTTTTGCATTGCTAAAAACCGACTAGGATCAGATGAGACATTGTTTCCTATAGACCGCATGCCCTTTGGATTGGTAGAATACCAAATTGAGTTTTTTTCTGCCACCAATGTTATGCAGGTGGGACAATTTTGTTTTAAGAACTCTCATTTAATTAGGAATAGTTTAGACATCACCCTAGTCCCCAGTCATTTTATCTTCTTTTGTTGACCTAGCTGAACCACCAGGCACTCATCATCAAGGTCAAGTCACAACACATAACAGGGCCCATACTTCCCACGCCTACACAGTTAGGTCACTTCAGGACCAGGCTGGTACAAGTTATTGTACAACTATTGCTGAAAAAAATTATTTTTTTACAAGCCTTTTACATATTTAAACCCTCTGTGCTTATTAACATCTAAGCTCCTCCCCAAATACGATTAAATTAGTTGGTAAAGTTGTTAACACAACAAGGGTTACTTAAATGCTCATGCTCATAGATAAAAGTGATGTGTCAAAGTAACTTTCAACCCTAGACTTCCACAAAGGTAAACTGTGTATTAGAGAATTAATGAGAATTATGTATGCTTGGCTAGAAATATATGTTAATTCACCAAACTAAGGATACCATTCATGCACAATTTATTTAAGATATCTGTGCCAGATGACTACCAGAGCTGGTATGAGACCATGTGTTCTGAATTCCCTACAAGATTCACACGCCTTTTTAGAGGACCAATGTGGAGTGGCCTAGCAATAAATCAGCAGAAAGATCCATTGACGGTGTGTGTTGTTTGATTATAACACTCTATAAATGATATAGTCATAATAATCTGAACAAAAGAAAGTATGTCTAGATCATACAGATTTGTAATACTTGTCTCAAACCAGGAGAACAGATTTATGGTTCTGATTATGTAACTGGTTGAAAGATTTACATGGATTTGTGATTTCTAATTTTTGTTTTTAATTCTTAATTTAGGCACGAGTTAATGTTGCATCACCAAGCCTGCGAACTGTGCAGAAGCAAACTGCTGCTGAACCTTTCACATGTGAGCCAGAAGTTCAGGTAAAAAAAAAACATTCCAAATTTTTATCAACTTTGAAAGTGATAACTAGTAAAGAAGTTCTGTCTCATGCAGATGCAAATGAAGAACATGCAGCAAGTACAATTGCTATCATATTCTATTCTACTTATATTACATATATGTCTTAATTTGTCTATGAGAGAGAAACTGGGTTTACATGTCTGACTCCTGAATATAATAATGAGGGACATCTAGGACAATCTATTGCTGGAATATAAAAGTACAGTACTACTACAGTAATAGAGCTGGTTACTCAGTAGAGTGCAATATATGTACAGTGGAATTTTGTTCTAATTTTTTTAGGTTGAAGCTCTTAAAGTACTGAAAAGGCCCACCCTAATGGTCGGTTCTGGCTTAAAGTTGATGCCTGTGATTTAAAAGTAGCACTGCAAGAGTCTGTCAGGACAAAATGGGATGGAGATATTGATCTGGGGAATGGAAAGCTACAAGAACTTCGTGCAGATTATGATGCCAGAAGAGCTGAGGCTAGTTTACAAGATGGTGATGTTCAGAGGGATATGTTGGAAATGAAAGTTCGGAAGCTGATTGACAGTTTTCAGGATGACCAGTCATTCTTGGCTGCTGGGCTGAAAGAAGCAGATTCATCATTCCAAAAGAAGTTCAACAGCCCCAACACATCCCATCAACTCCTGAATTCACTTTGTTGGGAGAGAGTGGAATACAACACCCTCCTGCAACAAGCTCAAGCCTTCCGTGCTGTGATTGAAGACCTACTGCCTCATCTGCAACCAGGGAATGCTCGTGTTCAGGATGTTGCTGTTTGTTTGAGGGATATCATGCCAGATCACCTGAAGTACCTCAGAAATTTATTTATGAAAAAACGTCAACCAGCTGCTACCCATGTTCTGGCCATTCTGCTGTCTGAAGAATGCAGGAACAAGAAACCTTACTCCATACCAGTACAGTTTATCCCATACCATTCAATTAAGGATCAGTACATTCGGGATATTTCTGCCAAAATAAAGTCAGAAATGGTCAAAATGGATTTAAAGCCAGTTGGTAGGTGTTTGAATGTTTCTTTTGACAACAAAACATTAATATCCACAGAAGAAAAAAACATACAAATTTTCCTGTTTCACTCTTCTTTGCAATTAAAGTGTGAGTCATATTTTCCCATGCATTATGGTATCCATCCTATCCCAAGAAAGCCCATGGTAATTTGCAAGGGTGTGGGGGGCATCTCAAAAGCCAAAAGTTATTATGGGGAAGATGAGGTGGGATGGTGCATGTGAAGTGCAAATATTTTCCAAAACAAAACAATTATTTTATTTTGTTACCAGGTTTAGTCACTGATGGTGAATTTAGTTCATTGCGGACACAAGGGGAAACACGGCCGTTGCATATATGGCAATTAATACATGATGCCCGTGAAAGTGTAAGCAGACTTAGTAGGAGTACACTTCTGAAAATGCTGGTTCAAACTGGAGGTAACTGTGATGTCCATGTAATAGTGGCCTAATTTTTGTAATGTGAACTTGCTGATTGGCAGCAAGTACTATATGATTACAGTGATGTAAATTTTACATGTAGTTACATATTACAAAGCAGAAATAAATTCAAAAAGGGAGTAAGAACTTGATTTTGTGACCAAAATGTTAAATATGTGCGATTACAATCATGTAGTAATTCCATCAGTTGTAACATAGATTTGCAAATTTCTGTGAGTGAACTATAATTTTATTTTTACATAAATTTTTTTTTGATTGAATTACTTTTTTGTGTAATCTACAGTTGCTCCAGATGGTAAACCCCTTACAGAAATTATGGATGAAGCTATTCCACCAGCTGTTATTACTCAGCTTCAAGACTTGCAGGCTATTGATGGGTTAACATTGGAGGATTCAGTAACTTTTCTGAGGCAAAGTCTGGTGCCTAGAGGTTATCAACCTTGCTCCTTTAAAGTTGACACTCCAGAAAATTTTACTGACAAGTTGAAGTCCTTGGTTGCAACATACCGCTTCAGACGTCGTGTAGAAGAACTCAAGGAGCAAGGAGTAGACTTCAGCACCTATTTGTACATACCAGAAGTAGATCCCATCACAGGAGATGTTTACCATGAAAGAGAGGATCATTGCCACATTCTTAAGAGAATTTGGAAACACACCAGAGAAGGTATGTACTTCTTACAGTACAGGTAGTGTGTATGAACAACATGAACCCAAAAGTACATGTTTGATGTTTTTGTGCACGGAATCATTCAATTACAAGGAAAATTGGATAATCTCACTGCACCAAAACAATTCCATTTATTAAAATTCATGTAATTTTTAGTTATTAAATCTTTGGATGTCTGTCTCCTTTTATGCATATATGTTTGTATCTGAAACCTGTTTCCCAGATTGTCCCTTACTGCTTGCTTGGGGGAGAGTTTGAGGAATTGACCTCTGACTGTATATGCAGATCATGTTCTGCCTATCATAAGCTGTTAGTCAGTTCTTGCTACATTCACTGTACATACACGGATGTCTTTTGCTGTTAAAGGTGGACCGGAGGGCATGGAATTGAAAGGATTTGATGATGCAATGATGGATTCCAGCACTGGGTTAACACATGCAGCATTAACTGGTGAACGTAAACAATCTGTTGGCGATGCTGAACGGATGCTGTCGTTCCTCGTAGCGAAATTCCTGCGAGAAACTGGATACATTAGGGAGGCCAACTACATTGACATTGTTGCTGGTTGGCATGAAGCAGCGGATGGACGAGGGCTGACTGAACTGCAGCGATGCAAGCGAAATTATGCCATGTTAAACATGATTCTGGATGAGTGGATGCCTTGGCATAGGGAAATTCCAGACCTTTCCACCATTGATATAAATCGGTATAGTAAAACTCAACTGTATAATTTATTGACTAGAATTGAGCTCCGCCTAAGTGTCAATGTTTGTGTGACATAATTGAAACTCATGGTATTTTGTGATGTCAAACTTTGTTTTCGGCGATTTATTGCATTACTGGCAGTAACAAAACAGGCCATAGCAGAACTTGATGCCTCAAAAAGTTGAAATCAATAAGGTGTTTCCAAGTCCCTGCAAGACTTGGTCCCAGTGTCCAAAACCTCCAATAAATCTTACTCACTATAGGCAAAGACCAACTCGATAAAGTCAATAGGCCCTTTGCATGACCCAGTCACATGGTGGTGAGCAAGTTGCGCAGTGGGACTTCCAAAACAAAGGCAGGTGCATTGTTTTGGAAGTCCCGCTTTGCAACTTGCTCACCAGTATGTGCAATTTTGTACCATGTGACTGGGTCGTGCAAAGGGCCTATTATTTTCATTACTTGCACAAAACCATAATGCACCTCTTAACCCCGCCCAAAAAATATTTGCATAGGCATTGTTTCAGATTACTCTTGGGACATAGTCATGAATACATAATCATTCACAAGAGGTAAATATTTTAGTGTTTTTAATGACTTGGTTGGATACCACCTTTTGAGACTACACCATGTTTGGTGTACACAGCATTTCCTCCATTCATCCCCCTTCTTTTCCTTGGCCCCACAAACAGCAAGCAGTGAATATTAAGTGGAGGCTAAATGGAGGGAAGGACTTATTAGAATAGGGTTTAATAGAGAAAATGGTTTTCACATTTTTTGCTTGTATTTGTGAACATTCTTCAGCCCAGTTAAAGGAATATGTGGATTTTCAAGGGAGACTGTTGTGGCAGTTACTACTAACATCGAGAGTATCGAGTTCCGCCGCAGGCAGAATGTAGACCTAGGATACGAGGAGCATCTTCGAGCTGGAACAACAGATGATGTGGAAGCATTCTTTGCTCTGTTGCATCGTTACCTTGGCCTAATATTTACTCTGAAGGAATTTAAGGCCCTCTGGAGAAACAATATAAACATGCGAGGGGAGGGAATGGAATTTCAGACACCTTGTATTCCCTATTCCCATATAACTTTTTCAGTGGGTATGAACACTTTGTTCCTTTTCTATTTGATATAAAATAATGTATTAAAGGCTGAACATTTGTTCCCTATTTTTCCTGTTGCCTATCACCTTTGGATATTGTTTTTACAGCCCTCCATTCTACTGTCTTCTTTGCTCTCAAGTAGCCTTTCCCCCTAGAAAAACAAAACTTGATGGAAAATATCAAACTCAAGTTTGGTCGCGTTTTACTTTTTTGTTCAGGGAGTTTACTAAGAGGATTGGTGGTAGCAAACATTTCTACTACTGGACAACAAATGAGAGGTATCGTGAATGGGAAGATGAGTTGCCATCTTTCAATGAATCGCCTGAGGTGCCAGATGATGTTGATCCGACTGAACATCCGCTGAGGCTCCATAGACTGAGGTTAAACAGACGAGAAGATTCATCGATATTTACTGCTGGCCGAAGCTTCCTTCCTGCCAGGAACCAAACTACAATTCGTCAAAGGCTTCACAGGCCAGAAGGACATTTGCCACCAAATGTTTAAATTAATTTCCAGAGACTACAATGTTGCAAATAAATATTTTCTGCCATAAAATTATAAAGAGCTGTCTTGCGGCAGCAACATTTTATTAAGCAGTGTGGCTATTGTGTTTATTTCAGTAGTTCTTTGAAGTATCCAACAATTTCCACTCTAAAAGGTGAATGTTTAATTCTCTTAAAAATAATCAAAGTGTGGATTGAGACACAAAAGAATTACAGTTGAATCTCTCAAAGCAACCATTTAGAAATTTCTGTCTCCTGTACTACCCAGGACACCTTTGGTTCTTTTACAGCAGAAGGTGTCCTGGGTTGTACAGGAGACAGAAATTTCTAATAGAGCATATAAATAATGTGACAAAATTTTGTGTACTTAGCACTGGGTAACTGCAGAGTCTTGGCCCATGTTATAGAAGTTTTATGCATGTGACAAGTCAATTCCAAGAAAAAATCCAGCACTTCCCATTTAGAAATTTTGTCTCCTGCACTGCCCAGGACACCTTCTGCTCTAAAAGTGGTTGCAGTTGCCTACAGTCAGAATGTTTTAAATATAGTGATGTGACTTGGTATTTGAAAAAACTGGTCACCAAGGAAAGGTGGCCACAACCGGTGGTTCAACTGTACTTCATAAGGGGAATTCACAGAGCATTGAAAATCACAACCAACAAAACTTAGGGGACTCATTCCCATAAATGGTCTGGGACAGTAATCATCGTCAGTTGTAATCTACTGCCAGTTCTCCATCTCTAGAAGTAGAGTGGGAGACCAAAGTGAGTGCAGCAGGAGGAATGAAACTTATCATGTTCATGATTATCAAGAGGTGAAACTATTAATACCCTATCAACCCATAGTGAAAAAAAGGATACCACTGTTCAAGGCCAAGAAAGGAGAGTTTCAATTTGATACACATATACAGGGGATTAAAGAGTTAGGACACTATTATATTTATTTTTTGGGTCATTTCTGTCCCACTGTCCTTGCTTTGTTATAGAAACTGCTGCATAATATCGAAATGCACTGATTGGTTGTACCCACTTCCTCTTAACATACTTCAGTTTGCAGCTTAATAAATCTCCTCTCCTTATAGCCTTGGTTAGTTTTGGAATTTTCTCCACACTACAATACCCTATCACATGCCATGCAGCAAAATAAAGAACTTCAAACTTTATGGCATTTTTGTCTCTTAAGTTTTCAGTTTCAAAGCAAGCTATCACTCCAATATTTTCCCCCTTTGCTTTACGTTCTACACATTTAATGAGCGATTCTTGGTATCTGCCCTCCAAAAATGAACCTTTTACAGCGAACGTGTCGGTGAAATATTCCTTGGCGTCATCTTCAACCTCTTCGCCAGCAGAGCACTCCTCTTCACTGGATACAGCAGGACTGTCGGTCTCCGGTTCGCTGGCGATAGAAACCTCATTCTCTGCAGCGTTGGCAATCATGGAAACTAAACAATAAGGGGAGGGACTTGCACAATTGCACCATGATTCTGCGTCAATTATCACAGGAGGAAAGTACTCGTCGAGCGGAGATTCCTTCACCACACTTGGTTTCACGAATTGTGCAGTTGGCGCAGGTAACACGTCAAAAGACCACAGCAGTGTTGACTTGTGACCTTCATCACTAAGGTTATTTGGATCGAGGTTCTGCCGAAGAAAATGATTACCGTATGTGTATTAGAAAATGTGCTGGATGTAATGAACAAAGGAGAGCACATGAACGCCTGCTGACACACTGGCGAAGAAATGGCGAAGAACGCGAAACAGGTCAAATGACCGGGAAACATAAGCTTATATTTCTATTTTCATAACTTACCGTTATGTCACACGAAGAATTAACGCGAATCAACAATGGAGCTGTGCTCTTCCCTCCAACAAAACATCTACGGACTGATTCTCAACCACATCAGGGATAAGACAACGACGTCGTTCGCTCATGTTTTCAAGGAAGCTGACATGAGTTTCTCTACAAACTAGTGTAACACATGTAAATCCTTTCAAACAAACGCAAAACTTTTCTTCAGACACACAATGAACGTAAAGCAAGTCCACGTTCTTGAAAGCCGAAGCCGTAACACCACGAGCAGTGTGAAAGAACATGGCGGCTCGTTTCAGTTGTTATCTGTTCTGTGGCTTAACATTACTGATGACGTCACGAATCAAAGTGATAATATAGTATGAAACAAGATGCATCATGGGATACTATTTGAACCTCCTCTGCTCCTTAACGATTCGGCGATGATATTTGGCACCTCGTGACAACCGTACAATTAAAGTGAAAAACTTCAAATATATCTCAGTCAACTAATAACGGGCCAAATATTATCACACGAAAATAAGAGTTTCTGGAATATGTACGAAGTATATTTTAGGCTCACCTAAAATTTCCAAAATTTCGGTCATTTTAGACCGCTTGGGAGGCCAAAATCATGATGTGGTGATATCTCGAAGAAAAACGAATGCCTCCCTCGGCAAATACCATGGTTGTTAATCTTTTCGGATGGCTTTTATACTGTGAAAAGATGAAGGTAAACGGCCGACCTCGATCTTTTGGTTCTGCCCGGTTTTCTCTGACAATGACACTTAAATTGTGACTGCAACATGGCTAAACAAACTGCTATGATATATCTATAGTTTACAAAAAAGAATGGAGACTTTTGACTGAATATTATGTTTTTTAGAGCGCCGGCAATATGTGCTATTTTTCCATGTGTCGAGCGGACCGAACTTCAATCAATTCTAGAAAAATTCAATTAGAATTTTTATTTATTTATTTTTTATCAAATGAAAGTCATTTTAGTGATTGACTAGGTTAGGGCCTCAAAATCCCAGCTTATGAAGAGAATGGAATTTTCGAAGTAAAATCAGTGGTCTGTTTTTACAGAGACAGTCTCTTAAACGTTTATAACCTGCGATCAGGCGTCCCTTACATTTTTTGTCGCTGCGGGAAGGTACGCCTGATACAATTACTTGATTCTTTGACTGTTGCTAGTCCAGAATTTGGACTTTTCTCTGATTGGTCAAGAAACAAAAAGGTACTTAGAACTGAGCCATGATTGGTTACCTTAGTGGCGGTGTGATTTCCGGTAAAAAAAATCCCGCGTGCTGATGAATTCCATCATGACGTCTGATGAGGCGAGCGAATAGAGCGAGTTTTTTGTCAGCTTTAAATGCTTCTCTTCAGAGTTTTGTTCACAAAACTCTCAATGATGAACAAATAGAATGCATTCATAGAATCGCATGCCATGGGAGAGATATTTTGGCGGTGCTACCGACGGGATTAGGCAAAAGCGAAAAATATGTATGACCACCGTTTTCGTTGATACGCGACTTTCGAAAACAAAACACCCGCGGAAACCTTTCAAAAATTTCCGTCAATCATACATGTTATCGACAGATCGGATCGAAATCCACCAGTCACAGCCCGCTAGCATGACGTAAAGAAGGTCTGAAGGTCACACCAATGGCTGTGATTGGTGGATTTCGATCCGATCTGTCGATAACACATAAGACTTCCGGTAATTCTGCTTGATTATTCGCGCTGACAGATATTTTAATTAGGGGGTGGCAGACAAATAGTCAAGTAATTGTATCAGGCGTACCTTCCCGCCGCGACAAAAAATATAAGGGACGCCTGATCGCAGGTTAAAACGTTTATTGCGCTCTGAGGAGAGGCAAACATTTCAAGTTATGATTCCAGAACAGGAAAAAAAAATGTATACATTATTATAAATTGTGCTAGGTGGCAATATTCCATCTCTGTAAGGAGGGGCCCCGAGAAAGAAGCCTTTTGGGCAATTTAGAGGTATTACAGCAGGTGCAAATTTTAATTAATTATAGTCTTAAATACTTACCTAACGAAGGCGTTTTCTTTATCAAGCAGAGTGTATGTTTCCGGAAGACAAAAGTTAACCCGATCCCCTTCGTTCAGGATGGTGTCTGAAGTGCCTTGACCAAGAGAAACCACATGGTATGTTGAAACTATCTCCTTCCTGTCTTCATCTTTCAGGTGTGCTGGGAAACAGCTTAGAATCAGCAGATGTTCAGGACGTCTTATGTCACACAAACAACCTAAGAATCCTACATATTGTGTTACTTTGGAGCCGGGGAAATGTTGCCATTGTCGGGTTCTTTTCTTTTTTTTTGGATCAGCCACGGCCCAATACCTGTAAGAGGAAAAAGCGCTGTTATTGACAAAGTACGAGCCAGAAGTATCCTATTTCACGAATGTAGAGGCAGCCAAAATAACCATGCTTTGGAACTAGCGATAAAATTTCATCGTTTATATTTTATATAGTTAATTTAAAAGCAGTAACAAGGCCTGCGATCAAAGTAATGACCCAGGAGCAGTGAGTTTAACAGAAACTTCCTGGGCTTCACTTGTTACGAAAAGGAATGGAAATAACAAATACAGCATACTGCAGCACGATGACAATATTTGTTTCAGATTACCCTAGTACTGAAAGCCATACGCTACTTCATGTTGAAATTGTTTTTATCAAGACGAAGAAAAATCTGACGCTCCGTAAAGTGATACAAACCAGGCAAGACCTCGAGGTCGCCACCTTGCGCAATCGATTGGTTATCAAATAAACTGTCCCTGAAAACTTAACCAACTGTCCGGACGTTTCTTGAGGAAACTTAAGCCATCGAAAGAGCCAGAAAAAAGAGGAGCTTTGTAGGCTTTGAACATATCATTTTGCAACCTTTTCCCTAAAGTTGAGTTACGACATTAAAACTTGTTTTTGCAAAGGTAATCATATGGTTTCGAGTTCAATTTGGAATTAATTACCACGAGTGAGTTATTCATGATCAAAAGCCAAGTATACAGTCAGTTAAACAAACCGGTCTGGAAATTAGCGTCGAGAAAGGTGCTAACTCGGTGCAAGTAATTAACAGTGTTCTGACAGGTGATGATAAGCCGATTAGCACAGAGAGCGATGTAAACAAAATCACGTCAACCTCTGGTACAGAGAAATTACAGCAAAGTCCTGTTGAAGTTGGCGCCTGCACGTTTAAACTGGAAAAACCGAAGCTACCTGTTTTTGCTGGGAATGTCTGAGATTACGCTATCTTTCGTTCAGATTTCCATCACGCAAAAAAGCGAAGTACTCTAAAAGAGATTCAATAACGCTCCTACGTACGTGCCTGCGAGACAAGCCACTCGAGCTCATTAAGGGAATCGGAAGCCACTATGACGCCGCCTGGGAATATCTGGACTCCATCTATGGCGACCCAAGATTTGTGTCAGACACTGTGACCTCAGGACATTATTCAATTCAAAGCCTTTCAGGATGAGGAGGACGCGCGATTATGTGACCTCGTACATCTGGTGAAAAGATGTTACAATACTTTAAAAGAATTTCCCTGGTGACATGAACAATAGCCACATGCTTTCCATAATTAAACAGAAGATGTACGCTGATGACAGAAAAGTCTGGGCGAGAGATTTGGAGAAAAGAAAAGAAACCTGCTACCCTTAAAGCGTTGATGAATTGGATGAATGTTTAAATGAAATCGCGAGTGCGCGCCACAGCGCCAGTCAGAGTGGGCTCATCCAGTAAACGCCCTGTGTCAGGTCTGGTAGCGACAAACCCGTTTGGCACAAATGTTGACTGTGCAAAACATCATCACACTGGCCTGATCAATGCCCGAAATTCATATCCCTCAGTATTGATGACCGAATCGCAACTACAAGGCATATCACTTGTGTTTCAACTGCTTGAAAAGGGCCGGTAGAGGACACAATATGGGTAACTGCAAGCAGAAACAAGAGTGTACAAAGCTGGAGAAAGGAATGCGGTGTCCACAACACCATTATCAACTCCCACACAAGAGCAATCTCATGAGGATTAGCGTCGCCACTACAGCCAGCCCCACTGAAGCAATTCTTCCCGTTTTGTCTGCTGACATCGGCAGCGCTAACAGTCTCTTTAAATGCGGACACGTGTTTCTTGACGCGGGAGCCCAAGTAAGTCTCACAGGAAACCGCTGAAACTCTCGGTTTGAAGGGATAGGATGTGTCCATAGCCATTGCTACAGTTGGCGGCGAGGACGAAAGAATGTAAACAAAGGAGTACAATGTTCAGCTAACCTGTATTGACAACAACAAGCAATTTACCGTTAAAGCAATCGGCATTCACAGCATCAGTGACGAGATCGCAGTAGTGAAGACCTCGCGCACTTACCGGAGGCTCTTGGCGAACAAAACATCAGATTTTGCCGTGGCAAAGGGCACGTTGACCTGTTGATCGGCATCGATCACGCACATATGCATGCTGGTGAAACAAGACAAGTAGACCACCTGCTTGCTCGCAAGTCTCCACTTGGATAAGTGTTTTTTTTGGGGGGAAAACCAGAGCTGATCAGTGACGTAACCAGCATATTGCACGTCAAGTACGCCTCACCAATAGACTTAACAGACTTTTGGACAACCGAAACTATGGGCGTGGCCGTGAAACCCTGTGTCTGCAATGCAGAAAAACTGAATCAAACAAAAAGATAAGAAGCTAAGCTCATAGAGGAGTCGTTTTTGAAAGTCGAAAACCAATGGATGATCCCATACCCTTGGAGGAAAGACCCTAACCTGCTGCCAGACGACAGAGGTTTAGCAATAAAACGCCTGGAGTCAATACAACGGCGCCTAAAAAGAAATCCTGAACAAGCTGAAGCTTCCTGTAAACAGAAGGAGGAAATGGAAAGCATGAAATTTGCGCGAAAGCTGTCAAAGGAAGAACAAGACAAGTATCATGGTCCCGTTCATTACATCCCACATCATGCTGTACTGAGACCAGACAAGAAGAGTACACCTGTTGGAATTGTTTTCAATTCATCCTCTACATTCCAAGCACATGCTCTGAACGATTACTGGAAAAAGTTCCAGACATTTTAAACGGTTTATTTGGACTTGTCTTGAGATTTCGAGAGAAGAAAGTTGCAGTACTGGGAGATATCCCCAAGATTTATCAACGGATCCTTATTCCCGAGAGATCAACACGTACACCGCTATCTCTGGAGAAATATGGAACCAAACAGAGAACCTGACACTTTTGTCAAAACAGTTTTAACATTTGGGGATAAGCCATGGCCATGGCGCAAATAGCTCTATGAAAAACAGCCCAAGAGAACAAGGTAAGCTACCCAGAGGCAGCCGAAGTGCTCACGAGCATCACGTACGTGGATGACATCTGTGAGTCTTTAGCTACAGAAAAGAAAGCTGGGAAATTAACAATAGACATAAAGATTGTTTTGAAGACGGGAGGATTTAAAATTAAAGATTGGATATCTAACAAGATGCTCAAAGAGAAAGTGAACGGTGATGCAGAGAAAGAAATTAACATGTTCAAAGGAGATGAAGAGAAGGTCCTGGGCACCATGCGGAATTTTAAAACTGACAAGTTTCTCTTCAAAGTTGCAGCAGACCTTGTGAAGCTAGACAACTGTCCAAATCGTGTGCAATAGATGACCAAAAGAATGATCCTGAGTCAGGTTGCTCGCATTTACGATCCGATTGGATTTGCAGCAGCGTTCATCGTCAGAACAAAGATAGGAATGCAAAGACTGTGGCAGCTGTTGCTGGACTGGGATGACGAGGTACCACTAACAGTTCAGGAAACCTGGATTTCATTATTCCAGGAAATTAAGGAACTAGACAGTGTTTCCTTCGAAAGATGTTTAACAGTAGCCAATGCTGTGGAACCGGCAATGTTATGCGTTTTCGCTGACGCATCACAAGACACACTCGGAGCATGTGCCTATGCACGCCAGAGAAAAGATGACAACGCTTGCGCAGTCAAGTTCATCGCAGCAAAGTCTAGAGTATCCCCACTGAAGCAGCTGACAATTCCGCTCTTGGAGCTACAAGCAACCGTTCTCGCAAGTCGCCTAGCCAAATCCATTCAGGAGGAATCTAGGATACAGTTTAAAGATCTTAAGTTTTTTACCGACAGTGCGATCACCTTGGTCTGGATTCACAGTCCATCACGCAGCTTTAAACCGTTTTGGTCTCCTTGAGAGTGGGAGAAAGTCAAAGTAACACAGATCCAAACCAGTGGAAGCATATCCCCAGTAAAGATAATGCAGCTGACGACCTGTAGCGAGGGATCCGCGTTAATGAGTTACAAGGCAGATGGAAGAATTGCCCAAAGTTCTTGTACCTACCAGAAAGTCAATTGTCGATTTCGATATACCCGCCAGCTCCGATTGTAGACATGGAACGCCGTCAGATGCAGCTAGCAACGGTAATGTTCCACGCAAGTTCTCAAGCTGGAGAAAACTGATCCGTGTGACGGCACGAATATGCAGACTAGCAGTAAAGATACTGAGAAAATACAACCAACACGGAAAGGAAAGACTGCTGACCCCTGAAGAGCTCCAGCAGCAGAGATTCATTGGGCAAACCAAGCAGCCGACTGGATAGGGGCGAATTCAAATCGCTTAGCCCGTTCCAAGGTCAAAACGGAATTATCAGAGTTGGAGTAAGAGTGCATGAAGCTTTCGTGTCCTATGAGATGACGCACCCCGCCCTTCTTCCAAGTGACCACTGGATTTCCTTACTGGTAACAAGCCACGCTCATCAGTACGGACACTCCGGCGTAGCAGCCACCACAGGCAAGACAAGAAGGAAGTTTTGGATCTTGAAAGCTAGCAAGCTAAGTAAGTCCGTGAAATTTAAGTGTGGATTCTGCTATGAAATGACACACAAGGCTGAGATACAACTAATGGCAGAGCTTCCTGTTCTCCGTTTAGCACCACACACACCGCCATTTTACTACACCGCATGTGATTACTTTGGTCCCTATAACGTTAAAATAGGGAGAAGCAAGACGGCCAAGCACTATGGCGTCATCTTCACGTGTTTAAACACCAGAGCTGTCCATCTAGACTTAGCAGTTGACCTAACTACAATGGAGTTTATGCAATTGCTTCGCAGATTCTTTTCATTCCGAAGAAACCTAGCAGTGATAATGAGCGATAACGGAACATTGATGGTTGGGGCCGCTCACGAACTGAGAGAAATAGTGAAAGACGTAGACGACAAGCAGTTAAGTGAGTTCTGTGGAGAAAAGGGCATTAAGTGGATCTTCACAACGCCAGCTGCGCCACACTAGAACGGCTGTGCAGAAGCCCTTGTAAAGAGCTGTAAGAGATCACTAAAGATTACAATCCGTAGGCGAGTGCAATTTGACAAATTTCAAATCACCACGAGTGGCCATAAATCACGAAATGCACGGGCAGGTTCATACGATTTTTTATTTATTATATTCTTAACAAAATTACTCAAACACGCTACTTTGCACGCGTTATGTACTACATAAAACGCCTCAATGGTTTCCAAAATGCTCATATGTTTTATTTGAACCAATCAGAAATGAAATGTTGTGACAGGCAAATCAAGCGTGAAGTTTCTGAAGGATTTTGAAAAAATTCAGCTAATATCTCGATAGTCCGCAAATCTGTTTTCAATTCTTGAGTCTCAATCGGCCTCAGTGATTTGGTGAGCTGCATTGCCCCTGAACCACGTTAAATGTGACTTGACAGTAGTGAAAGTTGATCACGGTGAAACATTGCGGCTTGTGGTCACTTGCTCAGACGTTGAAGTCGTCAAAGTGCCACTGCGACGAAATTTTACACGTCTTTTTCCCACTTTTAATCAGAATAACTTACCATTATGTACGATGTCCTTTCGTCCAAAAAGAAAAAAATAAAAAGACTTCCTTCATTAAAATTTCGCCGCTCGAGAAGTGAAATTTTTCGTCCGCCATTACTCGAAATTGGTTCCAGTTGAGCCCGCTATTTTTGCAGCGGCATCTCTACTTATGACGTCATATTCCTAACACACGATCAATTTACCTTTGATCGCCACGGATATCAGTCATGTTTTTATGTTAGTATTAGCGAAATCTCTGTCGATTAAGAAGTTCATTTTAGGTAAAGCTTGTCTGAAAGCAGTAGTGAAGGTTGCTCTGAGTCTTCAGATGCTAGCTTCTGCTCGGCAAGTGAAGATTTCCAATCATACGATAATGGTGCGGAGCCAATTGCCACCGAAGAAGAAGCTACCAGTACGCTGAACAAATAGCTGTAGAGGAAGAAGAAGAGTCTGAGGACATGTTTCTAAGTCGATTTGCTGACGAGACAGATCTACCAGACTGGTATTTTATTTGGTTTCTTCGTTTCGATTCTTTCTGCTTTTACCAATGCGTCTATTTCTGTAAAAAGAGCTAAAATTTCAAGCAGTTTGTTTGGAAGGAAGTTATGTTGGATTCGATCTGTCACCGTTTTTGAAAATGTCTGTTTCGTAGATATTGCACGATTAAAATTTCTGTAATTTGGTCAATTACCAAAAAGAAAAAAAAAACGATCGAAGTGATATTTTTAGTTCTTAGGTATTTCAAGTTTATTTATATACAGCTGTTTTGACAAAGGTTGTCCCACAAAAGTGTAAAAGCGTACGCGACAATGCCGATTGACATTATGGGTAGTGAGAGTTTGGGTTTGCTTGATTGAGAGTTTAAGGCGATTCTGCAACAAGGAACGAGAAAGAACGAATACATGTGTTTGTGCTGTTTCTTTTCCCGCACCACGCTGAAACACCGTCCTTTAGGTTCGCTCAAGCAACCTCAAAAACCACCATTACCCATAATGACTTTCGACATTGTCGCGTAAGCTTTTCCCCTTTTGTGAGACAACCTTTCTCGAAACAGCTGTATATTTTTGGTGTCAACTGTAATGTTATTTTGAATTTACCCATAATTGTAAGGTTAATTTTTATAGGTGCAAGTGTATAAATTGTTCGGCCAGCATGAAGAACATAGATGCTGCATGGAGTTTGATAGATGTCATGAAAGAATGGCAGAAGTTGAAAAAGATGACTAGTATGTTACTTTCGCATCCAGGTTTTGAAAGTGTGTCGGAGTAGTTGGGTTTTGGCTACTGCAGCAATAGGGCTTAAAATGAAATAGAAGAAAGCGTTTACCACATTGTTTGCGGAAGGAAACACCACAGATACCTGAGACAATGGGAAACCCCAAAAATTGGAATTTGAGAGGGGCAACAGCAGAGTCTGAAATCACCCCTTCCTAGCTGACAGTGCTGCTAAAAAGTTCACACTGATGATCAGAATTCTACAACTGGTCACCAGTGGGAGAATAACTATATTCAGGACTATGCCACTGCCATATATTTATCTCATTCCCAAATTAATGTTGAGTTTGATTTTTGGCTAAAGCAATTACACTGACAGAAAATTCAGACCCCTTTTGCCAATAACAGACTTTTCATCTTGACTTCCATTTCCATAAAGACGAAAACTGTTGGCGACTCCACATCACTAGCTTGTGATGGAAAGGATTAAGTTGAAAGCTGTAGCCAAAGTCACAAAAGTTAATTTTAGACCCTAAACAGCCAAAAATTTATGATGCAGAATATGTAAGCGGTGCTTGCTTACAGCTGTAGTAATATTCTTTCTTAAAGATCAGCAATGAAATTGGCTTCTATAGACTAGTAATGAAGAAATGCTATCAGAACTTCTAACTGGCTAAAGTGCCAGAAATTAAATATATTCCTAGGGGAGTGTACTACATGCTACTCAGGGTCTCCACAGTACACCACAGCAACTCAATAATGTTAACGTTAACTATGTGATTGATTGTATTCCGAAATATCCAACTCTTTTTGATAAAAATGAGATAATGTCACAGTATTCACTGTTTTCTGTTTAGTCCTCCTGTTTAAAAATATATCTAATTGCAATATCAACAAGGCCTGGATGAATTTACAGAGAAAAAGAGGGAAATAGGAATTAAGCAACACTGATCAGGGTTTGCTTGGGTAATGGCAAAAACGGGAAGTCCTGGAATTATAGATATTTTTTTTCCAGGCCTAGCAAGTCATGGAATTTTTAAAGCTCTATAGGTAACACAGTGAGGGATTATAAGATACTGCCACCCCTCATTTCTTGAATGTTGCAATTAGGTGTATAGTTTTGATTAAAACTGCATTTTCTCAAGCTAGACACCGCTCCCCTCCTTCGCCATTGCTGTTGCACGATAAAATGACTTAACCTTGCCCCCCCAAAAATCCCAACACTTCCTGTAATATTACACATCTGTCCAGCATAATTATCAAGGTGCACAATTGCAAGGTGAGGACCAGGAAACTGATTTAGTATACCACGCTTAGGAAACTGAGTTTAAACTGCTACTTTATTCAAACAGATTTCGCAATGGGTACAAAATTGTGGGACATTTGAGCTTATTTTAGGTCAACGGAAATGTACACAGCAAAACGCTCTAACGAAAACGAGTTTCGTTCAAAGCATTGTCTCTATCCAGCGAAAAGAACAGCAATTACCAGATCACATAACGTGAAGGGCGCCTACATCTAAAAACCTATTAAATTACCGAGTGGCCAGCTTCTGGGGATGAAACTTTTGGTGACTGTGAGAATTGTCATAGTTCATTTATGATCTATATGAGAAGTAGATACAGAAACCTGTGTTTGAGAAAAAAAAAAAACAAAAAAAAAAACCAGTAAATTATTTACGGTTGATTTGAGGATTTTGGAAACCATTGAAAGGCTCTTCGGTAACCAGCATCTTACGAGCGTGCCACATGACTGGAATAAACAGAAGGGATAAAAAGCTAAAATTCAATAGCGCGGCGATATGAACAATACTAAACTTGATGAGTTACTTGAAGATATATTTACAAATCACAGAGATGTCTGGAACTTAACATATAGGATACTTCTACGAAAACATCATCACAATACTGAAGCTTAGATAAAATTAAACAAGGCTTACCTTTTGGTGTTGTCGTTTATTTCCCTGGCTCGATCTTCCACATTGTAGGAATTGAGCCAGGAATAAGCCGACGACGACAACCTTCCATATGAAACGCTCTTGAAAAACATTCCCCTGCGAAATGGACTGACACCTCGGGTTGAAGTTCGCGCGGTGTGTGTGCACAAATCTCAACCACTTATCTCGCTCACTTTTTATTGTAAGACTAAAATGAGCAGAAATACCTGCATTCATATCTGATCTATTGCTCCATCCGTGTATTACACAGCGATCGGGCATGATTTGATTCCAATAGAACGCTAGATTCACGTTACGAAACCAGTTTACTGCGAACCACATAGAGATGTTATAACAAAATTCGCCATGTGAGCCTAGCTGGTTAGGAGTATAACGTCACAAAGCAGCAAGGCCTTATGGAGTTGTAGGAACATGATTGAATAATGGCGACGATAAATTCTCGAGAAAAACCGTGAAAAAGAAACATCTTCCCGCGCTTGTTGGAAAAAACGGCTCGGACAGGTGAGTAAGTACCACTTAAAGATTCAGAAAATGCAAAAACAATAATTCGAAAAATTTCGTCGCAGTGGCACTTTAAAGGAAAAGACCAAATTGGTAGATCAGAAGAACTGCTGGAAGCTGCTGACTGTGGAGTCATGCTGATGATGTTTGAAAGCTGTTGCTGTTCCTTTTCGCTTCCTTTGTCGTAGTCGTTATGAGACTTTTCACTCGCGTGGCCGGTCACTTGGATTATCGACTGCCTCTCGACGCTTGCTGCTCGGAGTTTCTTCACTACTGTCTTCCCGGCGGTGTGGTTAGTCAACTTCGATTCTTCTTGCTTGTTCCCAGAGGTGTGTTCTTGATAACCCCCTTCGTCACATTATCAATGCTGTTTACATCGAGATTCTGCAGCTGTTTTGAAACTACACACGTCATTTTATTGAGCACGGCCGTGCGTACATAAAGATTTTGTTCATGATGGCGCAATTGGACTAGCGCACGCGCTATGTTACAATATACACTTAATGTATGGTCCCGAGGGAAACAGTTAGTTTTGTTTTCCCGAGACTCCTGATGTTTCCCGAGACGAAGTCGAGGGCAACATCAGGACTCGAGGGAAAACAAAACTAACTAGTTTCCCGAGGGACCATACATTAAGTGTTTTGTTATATATTTAGACATTCATATAGCAAAAACAAACAAACAAACAAACAAACAAAGACTTCGTGAGGGCAACAACTGCGCAATTGTATCCCGGTCGGGATACATTTGAATTTGATCAGGGGCACGTGAACAAGAATCAACCAATCACAGTGCTCATTTTGTTGAGTGAAAGTGTAGCTGTATAACAATAGGTATTGTATTATATTCACATCTACTTCGAAGATGGACTTTTCACAAGATTGCACATGGACAGATCGCACAACTGGTCGGTAATAGGAGTTTGTACCCATCAACAAACAGTTATTGAACGAGTTATGTAAATTCTTATTCATGTAGTGTTTGGGTTGGCTCTTGCTAGGCCCTCCCCAAAAGACTTATTTGCCTATCAGCTGTGTTTTCATTCGTGGTGAAGTGGAGACAAAACGTTCATCAAAGTTTCTGCACAAAATTTTCGTCATCATTTTTCGTACTGATATTATTGGCTTAGAGAATTTCCTTTTGTCTTTCAGCCCAGTCATAATCCAGAGTTACGATGTGTTATTTGCACTGGTGTTATACTTTTTACACTGGTGTTACACATTAGGCACTGTGTTACACTTGAATTGCACTGCTCTCAGCCAATCAGTATCCAGTAATTTTTTTCATGTATATTATTACTAGCTGTAACACGAGTGTGTTTATCTCGTCAGCTGGTCATTGTTTATATATTGCTGTGAATACTTTAAGCCGATAGAGTTCATGGTAGCTCTAAAAAATGAATTCAGTTCATCTGAGGTATTTTTGTTTCGTATAGCACTGGTCAATGAGCGAAAAACCGAACTATTGATGGTTAACGCGTAGTACTGCAGAACAGAGGCTGAAGGCCAAATTGTAATGATCAATCCGGGCAAATGGTTTTATAGAAAAAACACAAATAGAAAGTTGAGGATATAAAATGTGCGCTCATACTTCGTTACGGTGTTTGGTTGTTTTTCGATCAGCATTCTCGAAAAGTTCAGCAAGCGTTCACAGCAGTTTGCGAATCGTTCACATTCTTAAAAGCCATTTCACGATTTAAGTAATGATCCGAGCAAAAACTAGGCAGGCAATTGGCAAAATCGATTAAGAGGTGGGAAAGAATAATTTTTAAATTCAATTAAATCGGCGCATCTGATTGGCTGATATCGAAAAATCGTAGAAAAAAGCAATAAAAAAGTGACATCAACAAATTTTTTTTTTGATATGTGCCCCATCTCTCTAAAATCTATCTCCCAGTAAAATTTTAGCATTGTTCTATGCGCCAATCAAAAGTTAGCCTTTTGGCGTATCGAAATTTTGTCAGTTTAAGATATGTTAAATTTACAAATGCAACGAATTCAAATCCAAAATAAAAAGATATTCGAACGGATTCCAGTGTATCTACTTTTCAATTTGAAATTCAAATTTCAAGCTTTTTGCGTGTGGACCAATCACATACGTTGAATTTAATTTGATTCGAGTGATCAGCGCCGAAATAATAACTGCCGCTATTGCCACGGTCTATTGTTCTTTTGCCTAGTTCTTGCACGGATCATTACTTAAAACGTTTCAAGTAAACTAAAGTTTGCAAGTAAATTGCAATGAATGCACTTAGAGAGGTAGAACTGAAGTGCGCTTATAGAATAGCTTACCAATATGTGAAATAGAGGATATTACATGACCGCGCGTGGATATGAATTTTATCTTCTCGTGTTCAACTCGATATCCACAAGCGGGCATGTAATATTCTGTTTATTACATAAACATACTAATGACGACGTCTTTGACGATTTTCCGAAGATTTCCGACCACTTTCCGAAGATTTCCGAAGATTTTTCAAAATTGTTCCGAAGGTAAAGCGAACGTTTCCGAACATTTTTCGGAGGTTTTCCGAAGATTACCGAAGATTTCCGGAGATTTCCGAGGAGGCACCGAGGATGTTTCGATCATACGGCAACATATCTAAGTACTTTTTTAAGGGATTATGGAACCATAGCAATGGTGATCATTTTAGTAACTATGGCAACACCAATATCCTCACATGTGAAAGATAAAAATAGAACGTTCACTGCGTGCGTAGGCTCGATTTCCAGCCGTTTTGGGAGTCCGGCTGTTTGTCCTCCTCCCAACTACGGCTGGATCACTGGTCCGTAGCGCTTGTCCGTGACGTCACATCCGGTTTTTATGCCAATAACCATGCGCGCAGGAAAAAATGGCGGAGTTTGTTGCTCCGCAAAAAATTAAACCTGTTCTATATGGGAATGTTTTGGATAGTCCAAGGAAAAGCGTAAAAAGAGACAGGGACTTATTTCAAAGCTACCAGAAACCGTGGTCAGCAAGCATCGATTGTCACGAATCACTGAGCAAAAAAATATTTGAGTTAGTCGAAATCGTCGATCCTGCGCCCAAAAGAACTGTCTACTGAAACCAGGAGTCAAAAGCCAACGTTGCTTCATCAGCCTGCCTGTGTTGCAAGACATCCCTAGCAGACTAGAGGTTTTCCCTGCCAATTTACCATGCCGGTTCTACTACTATGTGTACAGGGACGTGTGTAGCATGACTGAATGTCACTTGTCCTATAGAATTTCCAAAGGAAAGAAGCTCCCGAGTTTAAAATGGAGGTAATGAAGTTTTATTTTCTTGGCAAAAAAAGATACCACATGCAGATTAAGGCTGCCAATTGCTATCCTAATTTTAGTGATCCGACAACAAAGTGAACAAAATTGTGTCATGCGCGGATACACGGGCGTAGTAAAACTCGTATCCTAGCTTTATATGCTTTAGTTTTAGCCCTTCTTTTTAGAAATTATGGAAAATTGCTGTTACAAATTATCAACCTTCAAAAATCAAGTAGATTTACGAGTAAAAATCGCCCAAAATGACCTTGTTTTCCTGGCAAAATAGAATATTGAGGGATGCCCGTTTCCTCAGTGGTCCGCATCTGTAAAAAAATGCAAGTGTTTCAAGCACAGTAACGCGGCCATATACAGAGATTTCAGGTGTCTGTTTTGAAATGTATCACTATTATAATCATCCTTACATAATTTACAAAATTTCTAAGGCTTGCAAGGTTTTTCCAAATCCCTTAAATCTTCATCAAAATGCAAAAGTAAACCATCCTTATGGCATAATGTGGTGTGTACATTCCTAATTGTCAGAACAATACATCAACATGAAATCTGCAGTTCACAGGGACCTACAGGTGTGTTACTTCCTTCCGGGCCATTCTTATAGTGGTATGCTTCAATGTTTTTATGAAGGACCATAGTGGATTATAACTTTAACGGCTTGACTATAAACTCTCATTTCATATGCAATTGTCACCATCAAAATTCTTATGTTGCCATCTGATTTTGCTAAATGACTACGAATGTTCTCCTGATTTAGGCTCTGTTCTTTGGGTTGATCTGAATAAGGATCAGTGATCCAAGATCTGCCTGGATCACGGTGCCTCAAAGAAACCAATGAATCCATAACCAGAATGGATTCATCGGTTCCTTTGATACACCATGATCCAGACAGATCTTGGATCACTGATCCTGATCCAGATCACCCCAAAGGAATGCACCCTTTGTTTATCAATTCTGGCTTAAAAGACATTCCATTATGTATACCTTGGATCTCCCTGTATCATTTAAGACAACCTGTTTTACCTGACAGTAAAAAACAAATTCATAATTGGTAAAGAGATAGGAAAAAAGGGCAAAGGTGAGGTTTGCATCACCACAGACAACTTGAACTGATTTGCAATGTTCTTTCTATTGAGAATCTGATGAAGAATGACAAACCCTTACATCTCCAAGGCTTAATATTCTGTCTTTGGTTTTCTTAGTTGCTGTTGTGTTACACACAACAAATAAAAGGGGACCTCTTTCAAGAGAATATATTTCACTTATTCTTGAAAGCTATATGTGGAATGCTTGCTCTCTCTTTTTTTGGGCTGAAAAGCCCCTGTTCAAAAAAAATATTTTTGAATAGCCATTTATTAATGGTTTGATATGTGTGTTTAAAAGAAATTACATAAAGCCATAAAGAATGCTGAAAGGCTTGAATGATCACGGGAAAAAATAGTTGTCACAACTTAATAAACAGTGTTGAACTAAATTAAGATACTGTATTATACCATAACAGTATAGGATAGGTTT